>JACEIK010000880.1:52935-84728 GCA_018107945.1 Datura stramonium
CTAATTTTATTAGTGTTTAAGATGATTAGTTAAAAACTCTAGAAAGATCATTCCTCTTTCTCATCTTTAAATTTAATATTAAAAAAATACAGTGTAATATATTATATTTTTATTTTATAGAAGAGTGAACCTAAGGACGACCAAGGATAATATTATAGTTTCACATCAAACTCAAAAATGCTTCAAGAACATGTGTTAAAACTTAAAAATTAATATTCTTTCATTAAAAAAATATAAAAATATTAGAATGTTCCATTGAAAGAAATACAAAAATACTAGAATGTTCCATTTCTCTTGATTTTTTCTTCTCTTTCTCCATTGAATTTATTTACTATTTCTTTAGTTTTACCTTAACTTTGTTGTATATTCAATTCTCCATCCATCTTCCTTTTCATTAATAGTGACTGGATATTTTTTTCATAACATGGATGATCATGGCTATGAAGAGTTGGACAAAGAGCAATTCAAATTGTATTGTATGATATATTTGGTCTTCATCTTATTTTCTCACCAATTATCTTTAAATATGTGTAATATAAGTGATTGATAATTATATTTTTGGTGGGTCCATTCTTTTTAAATCATGTAACTATCATAATCAAGAACTTTTTTTTATTTATATATGGGATTATATATATATATATAAAAAAATTAAAAAAATTAAAAATATTTTTAATTTATTTCAATCATAATTTAATTTCCAATTTCATATAACTGACTATCTCAAATGTTTTTTTTGTTTTTTTAATTATTTGTTATTGATAAAATGTGTATATAATAAATATAATACCTTTAAACATCAATTTGAAACTGAATTTCTTCAATTTATTTCCAAAATTTAAGCTTCTAAATTATATTTTGAAACTTGTACTAACAAACATATAATATGCATTAAAATTAATCTATAACTATATCCTGAAGATGATATTATACGAAAGTTGATTCCTTATTTGAAATTTAATGCACTCTATGAAATATAATTATTAATGAGTTAAGTTAAAATTTTAAATTGCAATACAATAAAAATTATGATGGAATTGAGTTAAAATGAAAACAAATCATATGTTTTACATTCATACTTAGAAAATAATTTAGTTGGTGTTTGAATCGGATATCGTAAACCCCTTATGGGTAGTAAATTGGATTTACAAATACAATATGTTTTATTTTGTATTTCTTACGTAACATAGATAATGAATATACATAGAGATAAATAAAATTCTCTTTTGAAGTGTGAACATAAGCCCGATCCAATCTCACGATTGACCTAGAATTCCAGGAAAAATTATGACCATATCCACGATCACCATCAGGTTTCATTTTTTTGTAACATGGTATTATTAGAATCCACAAAAAAGTCGCATATGGATGATCATGGCTATGAAGAGTTGTACGGCAATTCAAATTGTACTATACTATATATTTGGTCTTTATCTTATTTTCCCATCAATTATCTCTAAACATGTATAATATAAATGGTTAATAATTATACTTTTGTTGGACTCATTCTTTTTATATAAACGTAGCTATTATAAATTGAGTTTTTTTTTTATAAATATTTATTCAATTCCATAAAATTTAAAATATCTTTAACAACAAAAAATTAAAAAAATTAAAAAAATTAAAACTATTTATTTTTTTTAATTCATAATTTTTTATTTCACTAAATATTTATTATTGATAGAGTGGCGAATTTAATAAAAGTACAATATCTTTAAAAACTAATCGTGCCTTTGAAGTTCTCTAAATATATTTCTAAAATTTAAAGCTTTTAAAATTTTATAAGTCCAAAAATTATTATAAATAAATTTATACTAACAAACATATAAATACATTACAATTTATATAAATCATATACAAAATTATATTATACAAAAATTAATTGCTTAATTTGAAGACATTGCACTATGTGAATTATAATTATTAATGAGTTTATTTAGAATTTTAAAATATGACTTTAAATTGTGATTATATTTAATTCAAAAATCATATTAAAATAGAAAATTTATGATGGAGAATTGAATAAATTGGAAACAGCGATATGTTTTTATTCATAATTAGAGAAAATAATTGATTAGTGCTTAAATTAAATATATTAAGACTCTTATATATTGATGGGTGGATTTGTAAGTACAATATATTTTATTTTGTGGATTAAATTTTCGTAATGTAGATAATGAATATATATAGAGATAAATCCTTTTCCCTTTTGAAGGGTGAACATAACTAATCAATACAACGACCTCAATTTTAGAAAAATCACTACCATATCGCGATCACCACCGATTACATGATTTTTGTTGCGTAACACAAGTATTATTGAAATTTATAAAATTTGTGGGACAAATTTTACGCAGAAGTATTTAAAATACATATTATATTGATAATCTCCTTATGGAATAATACCCTTTATATCGCCACATGTTTTAAGGTTTAATTTTTTTTCTAAACTAGTTGGGTCTTTCTTTTCACCAATAAATCTTATTCCATTTAATTATTAATTATTAATTAATTAAGAAATTTTTTAATTGCATAATTTAATTAACAAAACTTTCTATTATGAAATTAATTCAAAATATTTGAATTAATTCTACAATAGTAAATGACAAAATATTTTATTAAATATTCTAATTGCACTACTCAATTCAATTTAGCAATTTTTTATCAAACCTTATTTAACTTTTCATTTTAATATTTAGATACTAATCAATCAAATTAACTTACTTGTCAATTTAATTTATTAATTATTTTTAAATATTTTTATTTAACTATTTTATATCTTGAATATAAAGTTCACATGTAGAATTTTACGAAATTTATAAGCTTTATAAAGGTGTATGATCAATCTCTAGACCAAGACATGAACTTTATCAACTATTACTACGACAATGTATATTGATATCATTCAATTTTCGGGCATATTGAAAAATTTATTGTTTTAATAAATCAAAACAACAAATAATATACACAATAAATAATAATTATATCAGAATTAAAATTGTAAGTATTATATTTAATAGACTAGAGAATTATTTTATCAAGTCAATATAAAATATTTATCTTTACTCGGTGCATTAAATACATAAAAGATAAGTTAAATTATACCACTTTCACAATCAAGATAAATTATATCTAATCATATCCTATATTTATTCAGGAGGCTTATTCGATTTACATCTTAGATTGTGAACATAATTTTTATAACTTATAAAAATTGATAATTTAATCTTCCTTGTATAAACTAAATTTTATACACTAAATCATATATTATATAAGTAAAGAACATACATAAATATATAGTACTTTTTTTTTAAAATAATTATTTTATAATAAATAATCTATATACACACGTAATTAATAGCACATATTCTAATATATTCTTTAATTGAATGTATATATTTATTAACAAATTATATATATCGAAATAAAATAGCAATCATACAAATTGTTGGGCTCGTGTTTGCACATGCCCCTTATCTCTTCTAGTATGTAGATAAAACCAATTCTGTAAATTTGATTAAATTTAAGATATATTTCCAATGATATACATGAGTGTAATTTCACTACTTCAACGGAGGCGGACCCCATATGTATGAATGGAATGCAGCGTGCTTGATATCGTTAATTTTAGAAAAATTCTCTCTCTCTCTATATATAGCTATAGAAAAATTATATATTAATTTGAACGCTCTCAAATATAAAAGTCAGCAGATGCAGTAATTTGACGTGTGTTTTGTAATTTGTTTGGTGGGTTGGCAGCTCGGGTTGGTCTTTGTCCAGGCTTCTTCTGCTGTCGGTTCATAAACTCCAATCTCAATTTTCTTCTTCTTCTTCTTCTTATTTGTTTATTTATTTTTGTTCTTTACTAAAGTTTGATTTCAATTCTCTATTTTCACTCTCTTATATATTCGCTTTTCTT
Source organism: Datura stramonium (assembly GCA_018107945.1). Classification (NCBI taxonomy): domain Eukaryota; kingdom Viridiplantae; phylum Streptophyta; class Magnoliopsida; order Solanales; family Solanaceae; genus Datura; species Datura stramonium. The sequence continues at coordinate 56,855 of JACEIK010000880.1, forward strand.
GAGTAGTTTTAAATTAATATGCAAAGATATAAATAAATTCAAACTTATTTCATAATAATACGAACTCATCTCTACTGTTGTCTAATGTCTTTATAACTCTGATTAAACCGTCTGCATTTTTGCTTCATCTCATGTATTTCCATTTCTTCAAACCTTGCAAAATTTCCTTTTCTTCGTTATCAAGTCTTTTTCTAGAAATGAAAATTTAAGTTTATTATAATACACCTTCTGTCAAAGTTAATCGGTGGATGACAGTGAAAATCTTTATATAAATGTGAGAGAAAGCATGCATATAGTAACTTTGATTCTTCCAAAGACTTTAGTCACCAAAATTCCACTTCGTTGAATCGATATGATGTAACGGAAATATCACATTAAAAAAAGTAGAATGAAGTTGGGGAGAAATGCCAATAAAGGAGGTAAACGATATATTCAAATTCTAATGAAGGTAATCTTTTGCCATTCATGATTAATTTTCAAATACATATTATTTTTCTTTTAACTAATTAATTTTAATATATATATATATAGAGAGAAGACTTGTACACATAAATTAAGTCCTAATTTAGACTTGAACACATAAATTAAGAAAAGATATGCGAGTGAAGTCAAAGTCGAGTAAAAATAACGGAGAAGACTCAAAATATTTTCTGTTTAGACAAATTGCATCGGGGATTAGCTCCCAAGCCTATTTTTAATTTATCTTGGTGATAAATGTATTGACTCGCAAATTCAAGGTGAGATGTAATGGTGACATGATTTTGATTGACGAAACATGTTATGAAGCTAACGCTAAGTTGGAGATAAGAGACGAACCTAGAGTCTAAAGGAGTTCAAGTTGAGCGGATCAAGGTAAAATACTTGAAATGCAAATTCAAGCTGCGTAACTCAAGAGGCTAACATGAAAGTGAGGCTTGATATCTAGGTCGTTCGATCAGAAGAAGTTTAAGTATCTCGGATCTATTATCCAAAGTAATGGGTAGATTGTGAGGATGTCGATCATCGTATTAGAGCGAGGATAGATGAAATGGAGGCTCACATTCGAAATCTTGTGCGACAGAAGGTGTTGTCAAAATCTAAAGGCAAGTTCTACAAAGTGGTGGTTAAACCAACTATGGTGTATGGAGAGTAATGGGCGGAGTCAAGAACTCTCACGTCAGAAGATGAAAGTTCTTAGTAAGGATGTTGAGATGGATGTGTGTGGGCATACTAGGAGATAAGATTAGAAATGAAGATATCTAGGATAAGATGAGAGTGGCTTCCATGGAGGACAAGATGCGGAAGGCAAGACTCGGATGATTCGGGCATGTGAAGAGGAGATGCACGGATGTCCTAGTGTGGAGGTGTGATAGGTTGGTTATGGATGATTTCAAGAGAAGTAAAGGTAGGTCGAAAGACTATTGGTGAAAGGTGGTTAGACATGACATGACACGACACTTCTTCAACTTATTGAAGACATGAACTTAGATCGAAGATTATAGAGGACATAGATTAGTTGGTAGTTGAAGGTTGTCTTGCTTATGCGTTCATACTAATGTATTACTTTTCTAGTTTCTTGATACTTTGATTTCAGTTACTATTTATTGTCGTACTTCGATTATCATTTTTTTAAAATTAAAAGGTCGGCTCAAAGTCCCTTTCATTAAGATAAAAAAAAAAAGATGGCCCAAGTTACAACCCAGCCTACAAATAACTTTGATTTCGTTTTATTTTGTTGTGATTATTATTTTCATAATATTATGTCATGCCTTGTCTAGTATTTTGTCTTGGTTTCTTCACTCCTATTATTTTCTTGGTAGGGTATATCAAAACAACCTCTACGTCTCCCAAGGTAGGGTAAAGGTAATGTGTATACTCTGTCTCGGTCCCTTATAAGATCGCGTTGAGTATGTTATTGTTGTAATACGGTTTAGTGTCTAATTACCATATATAATTATAGTTTCGGTATTTACCATTTGCTTAAATCTTTTATTACTAGTCGCCCGTAGTCACTGTATGCGTTCGCGCATGAATATAATACGTGTCGGCTGTATTCGTTCATGCAATAAATTAAATACAATCTCTATCCAGCTGTGTTCCCTTATGAATATAATCAATGCGAAATCTGAATAATATACGAACATAGATAAATAAAATAATATTTATTTACAAAAAAATGAGTCATTTATATTATTATATTCAATTTCATATTATATTAAATAATAATATAAGATTAATAATGAAAGAAATATTTAAAAAACTAAAAAAATAAAAAAAAACACTATAAATTAAAATTTTCAAAAATTAAAAATATTAAAAAAATCAAAAAAGATAAAAAAATTATATATATATATATATATATATATATATATATATATATAAATATGAAAAAATATTTTATTTTTTTTATTTTTTTTATTTTTTTTATTTTTTTTATTTTTTTTATTTTTTTTAGTTTTCATATTTAAAATTTGAAGGTTAAATATTTAATCAAAAATATGAAGAGTCAAAATTGAAGTGTCAACGAAAACAAATCTTTATAAAGTCTTAGGGGTGTCAAGACACTCGAACGCTCGGAGTAAAAATTTATGTATGTATAGGTATATTACATAATAAACCCTAAGACAAACTTACTTGTGGTGCCTTGGTTAAAGTCCTAAAGCCCCACACGGGAGACTAAGAATAAGGCTTCCAAATCCGGCTGAATCTGCGAATTCATATAGTATTTACTCTCTACTTACCATTTGAAATCCACAATCTGAGCATACAACACAACTCTCAACAAAAATTCAGCAAAAACAAATTATAGGACAAAATTGAAATACGATAATATTTTTTATTCTTATTAGTAGAAATTTTACTTATATATGTTTTTGCATTCCTTAAAGAAATAAATTTTGAATCAATTTACACATGACTACGAGGAGAATTATCAATTTAAATATGAGGAGACCACTCCGTTTCATTAACCGCCCAATGTGGGATATTTTTAATTAATACCTTACATGCGAATATTTATTCCAACTATAAGGCTTATGAGTTACACAGTCAAATTTAATAATTTTGAATTTTTTATTTTTTTTATTTTTTTTATTTTTTTTATTTTTTTTATTTTTTTTATTTTTTTTATGTTTGAATGTTCAATTAAAATAAAACTAAAATTCTGTAGGCATAAAATTTAATGTTGAGAAAGAAAAAAGATCTTTTGGGACCTTGTTCGAAGTACGCTATATGGACTATCTAGACGATTAGATGAGAAATATGAAGTAATTGGTGACGTTTGTTTGTTCTTTGAATTATATGTAGTTGGGACACAAATAATAAATATAATAGATAGTGGGAAACTTCATTGTCATATTTAACTCAATCGTATTATATTTATATATTATATAAAGAAAAGATAAACAGTGTAAATATATTGAACTCTACATCTTTTTTTCGTGGATTGGTCAAACAAGTTCCATACTTGGTGGTGTCTACAAAGTTTAGAAAAGTAAAGGAAACACCAAACCCACGTCTGGATATTAATTCGGGATTTAAATTGTACAGTTTGAAATAAGAATTTTATTATAATTTAAGTTTTTGAATTAATGGGTTTCAAATTTTATTTTTATATCAATTTAATAACTTCTAAAATAAATATAGAAAGTTAGAGTTAAAACTATTTAATTTGAACGAACGAGTGCTTAATGCACTAGTCGTGTGTTGTCTAAGCTTCTCTTTTCATATTAGTGGTAGATTTACTTTCGTAGGCTTCTATCCTTTAATTTTTATTACTTTATGTTAATTTTTTTGTATTTTATTTACTTTGTTGTGGTTATTATTTCTTTTCAGCATATTTTGTTATGTTTTTTATAATAAAAAAATTGTCATCACTTTTTTTAAAGCCTTTTTAAATTGCTTAGAAATATTTTTTTAAGTTAAGTCATCGAAATAAACACTACAGCTCTTAAAATAAATATAAAATTTATGTATCACTATTTTATTCGAATTTCCTTTATAAGATTATCTTAAATATATTATTATATAAGGAGTGTCACAGCTAGGTCCGCCATTATTAGTTTGGACCTCGAATAGGAAAAAACGTGGATGATTTTTCTAGTTTTAAACTATTGAAGAGTATGCAAAGGATCTTGTTGGAATTAGATTATTAGTATGACATGCTTGAAATTTATTTTTAAGGAAAGTAGACATTATTTTGAAACAAAATATAAAACACTGCATAACCAACCAGTTATTACAGATTAAACTATATAATTAATATAAAAGAAATTACGTTGTTTTGCTAAATAAGCTCCATTTGTATGGAGTAAAATAAAGTCAGAATTTGGAATGAGTCGACATAGAAAAAACTTGCATATCTGTTGACGTGTTAGCTAACGTCACTCATCTGAAATATTATTTAATTATTTTTACACATAATGAAGTAATCCTTTCTTTCATATGAAGTGAAAGTAGTTGCTTGGCCTACGTTAGTCTATCCTCTTTTTTCTTTTATTTTTCTACTATTTTATATGGGTGAATCGTCGGATCTAATTTCATATAGGGGAAGACATATTTAAGAAAAAGCATTTCTTTAAGAAAAAATTTATAACCAAACTCAAACGCTTGAAACCTTTTGTATTAAGTAGAAAATATCTTAGTACTCGTAGTATGATAAAGATTGAACCACATGAGTTGATAAAATGCTCGTGAAAATAAGTTCGGTGGAAGTGGCCCAGGTTTTTGAAGACATGTTATGGAGCATGATCCCAAGTTCCCGAGGTCTCGGAGACCAGTCATCATAGGGAAAAAAGTGGGGAACTCATGATCCAGATATGAAGGACTCGTGTTCCAATGACGTGGCAAAAAATAAAAGGACAAATACGTCATATATATTTGTAAGTTATACGCAAATAGCAGAGTATAATTAGCCGACACAGCTAACAATATTTCCATGTATAATACAGTCATTGAGCGTAGTAGTTTAGGACTCGATTGGAAAAATATTAATTTTCTGCTCCAAATTTTCTAGATTTTACAAGCCTTTCTTCATAACTTTAATTTACAAAAATGTAATCAAATTTGATACCAACAAAACTTTAGCATCACCGGATTCAATACACAAACAAACACTATTGGAATATACGCCTTCATACAACTCTTTTTGTTATCTTTATTCTTGTTTGAATATATTAGTTTGCTCACAAATATATTCAATTATTAATAATTAAATCCAAACACATATTTTTAACCGTATGCAAATTTAACTATACTATTTTTTGAATAAACACCTTTGATGGAGAATAGAATGTTTGTAGTCATGGGCGACGCCATATTATTAACGCGTCTAAATATAATATACAGACGTGAACCTATTGCTAGAGAAACGTGTAGCAATTCTTAATAAAATGAAAATGACATCCCAAAAAGTTCTATAAATAGTCTTCCTCATTCCCAACTTCAATTCATTCTCAATTGTTAGCACTCTTCATTCCATCAATCAAAACCAAACTCAAAATCACTATTTGAAAGAAAAAAAAAGGAAAAATCTTATAGGCAATGGCATAATAGACTTGCAACTCTCAGCCTCATTGCTCTTTTGCCTTGTTCCTTTTCTCTTCTCTCTCCATCAAATTCAAGAAAACAAAAATAATAATACTGTTTGTCTAGTAAAATACCAAAATCATATCCTATTATTGGTTCCTATTTTTCCATCTTAGCAAACCAGGAACAACGAATTCAATGGATATCTGATATTATCCTAAGCACCCCTAAACTTACTTTCACTCTCATTCGGCCCTTCAATTTCCACACAGTTTTCACTGCCAATCCATCAAACGTCCAGCACATGCTCAAAACAAACTTCCCTGTTTACCAAAAGGCCAAAAATTCAAACACTACTCTAGCAGATTTTCTCAGTAATGGCATTTTTAATGTGGATAGTGATATATGGAAGTACCAGAGACAAGTTGCTAGCCATGAATTTAACACTAAGTCGTTGCGAAAATTCGTAGAAACGGTCGTTGATACAGAGCTCTCCGGACGTTTGATTCCAATTCTTGCCAATGCTGCTGCTGAAAAAAAAGTAGTTGATTTACAAGACATACTCCAAAGGTTTGCTTTTGACAACATTTGTAAAATTGCTTTTGGTTATGATCCTGGCTACTTGTTACCTTCCCTTCCTGAGGCAGAATTCGCAGTTGCTTTCGAAGATGCTGTTCGCCTCAGCACCGAAAGATTCATTCCTCCCTTCCCACTTGTTTGGAAAATCAAACGTGCTCTTAATATTGGTTCAGAGAAGAAATTAAGAATTGCAGTTCAACAAGTACGTGAATTCGCGAAAAATTAGCAAGAGAAAAACAGAGGGGAGCTGAACGAGAAGTCATCGCTGGATTCAGCTGATTTGTTATCAAGATTCTTGAGTACAGGGCACTCTGATGAGGATTTTGTGACTGATATCGTTATAAGTTTCATATTGGCTGGACGGGACACGACTTCTGCTGCATTAACATGGTTTTTCTGGCTGATTTCGAAAAACCCACAAGTGAATCCCAAATCTTGAGATGAAATTGGAGAAAAAACAGAGTCTTTAGTGCTCTATGATGGAAGTGAAGAATCTGATGTATACTCATGCTTCACTTTGTGAAAGCATGAGGTTTTACCCACCAGTTCCAATGGACTCTAAAGAAGCAGTTAAGGATGATGTATTGCCAGATGGTACATTTGTGAGAAAGGGGACGAGGGTAAGTTACCATCCTTATGCAATGGGAAGATCAGAGGAAATCTGGGGAAAAGATTGGGCTGAATTTAAGCCAGAGAGGTGGTTGAATAAGGATGAAGTGACAGGGAATTGGGTGTTTGTGGGGAAAGATGCATACACATATCCTGTGTTTCAAGCAGGTCCAAGAATTTGTTTGGGGAAAGAAATGGCATTCTTGCAGATGAAGAGAGTGGTTGCTGGTGTTTTGCAGCGGTTCAAGGTGGTTCCGGTGGCTGACAAAGGGGCGGATCCCCTGTTCATATCATATCTCACGGCTAAGATGAAAGGAGGTTTCCCCGTTACCATTGAAGAAAGGACATAGAAACATATATACGCCCATGGTCAAAAAAAAAAAAAAAAAAAAGATGTTGTTTTATGTTTTGCTTTTTCAACTTTCCTTTATAATTGATTGAAACATTCGTGATTGTATTTTATACTAATAGTTTTGACTTTTGGTAATATAATTATTTTATTTCTCATTTTTCTACTTCTTATTTTTTGGTACGAAGGAATAAAGTAGAATATCTCATAATAAAGCGTGGGCTGATCTTTCCTTAGATTCTAAACTCCATTGTTGGCCTATTACCTCATGTTGGGCCCATGCTGTCCTACTAGTGATTAAAATAGGTGGATACATTGAACTCTCTATTCCAATAAATTGCCAGTAGACAAAAATTACTTGCTCAAAAATCTCACCGACTTATTTATTATTTATAGATATTGTTTGATTTAGTAATTGTATATATTCGCGAATAATTTATATCTTTTTGCTTAGTATGAGTGTATCCATGAATACAATCGTGATTGTATTGGGGAATACGGTCGCAATTGTTATCGGTTGTATCGGCTTGTATTCATTCACTTTAATGATTATATATATGGGCTCCACCTAAATTCGTCGTATCAATGCATATAATTACAATACGTTGTATGCGCTCACTTGAATAAGTCGATGAGAATCAGTCTATACATACATACATACAACATAGAATTATCCAGTTGTTGAAGATACATACAACATACACTTGTATTTCAACATATCACATTTGTATATTATGATATATAAATGTGAAACAATACGAGTTATAAAATTTGGGCAACTTTAATTGATTCATCTTCAACTTTGAGCGTTTCTTTCAAAAATTCACCTCGAATCTGCACCAAAATTTCTCAAGTTTGATATAAGACCATCGTAAAATACCTAATCTTTTAAAGCGACATCCCTTTAAAATCATTAACAATTTCAGCATCCATAATTTAAACTTAAGTTTTGAAGTTTTCTCCATAACTACCAATGAGTTTCTTCTCTAAATTTTGCCATCATCGGAGGAAGAACGATGAAGGAAGGGCCCGATGCTTGATGAAAGTATCATGAAAATGAAGTTCTTGAGCTTGTTTCGAGAGATGGAGGTGAGTTACAGTATGATTGTGGTGAGATCACACACAGTATACAAATAATTATACTTTTATTTGGAGTTCAGCACCTAATCGATAAAAAAATTGATGAAAAATGTCAAAAGCGGTGAATAGCGTAGGCAATATATCAAAGGGGGTAAAGTGTGTCAAGTCCGTGGTTCATGTTGCTCGATTGGTAAATTTTTGTTGGACGTGGGAACCTCAGCTGACATGCCTTGATCGTGTCTTCTTTTTCGTTGTGATAACTACCCACGACCCATTATTTTTTTAATTTTTCATTTTCCTTCTTGGTATTTGCAGGATGCACGACGCACCTTGAAAATTCCATTTGGTATTTTTCTTCTCTTCTCTCTGCCATTAAATTCTTAGAAGGCTCCCCATTTGACTTCTTTTGTTTTCACCTTCTTTTCGGGAATAATAATTCAATGTTACTGAAATTAGCGGGGTTATAGCAGTTGATTGAGTTCTCTTCAATTTACAATTAGCAACATTATTTTTCACCTCCAAGTCGATCACAATTTAATGAGAAATCATTTAGTTGGGGTATGAAATGGGAAATGAAAGAATAAGGTGACATAAATTCGTGATTTGTTGTTAACTGTGTGCTATAAAATTCGAAGCGATGAATAGTCTTAGTGTTGGTCAATTGACATATGCGGGTGGATCATTGATCCTGCAGCGACCAAGAAGGAAAATAAAGAACATAAAAAAGCATCACGACCAAAGAGAAGACCGACCAACACGTGTTGATATTCTCACGCCCAACAATAATTTAATGTCCGTGTTCACTTAACGAGATAACAAATGGAACAACATATGACAAGCTTTACCTCCTTTGATACATTGCCCTTATCATCTATCATTTTTGGCATTTTCATTAAATTCCTTTCTTGTTGATGCGGGTACTGCTGTTTGCATCATTTGTAATTGCATCACTTTTAATGTGCACGATTAATTATAACTTCGTAGCAACAATTTATTTAATTTGATTTAAACTATTGTTTTGAAATTGTATTTATTTACTCAATCTAGCTATATTGAAACATATTATTTTGCTAGAGATATGATTTTTATTTGCTCAATCTAATTGTATCAACCACATGCAATTTCACTTGATACGCTATATCGTCGTTCAATCTAGTTGTATTAACATAAAATTTCGCTAGATCTTGTATTCGTGCGCAAGTGAAATATTGTATCACGTATGAAACATTCGATAAACTTTAGAATCATCACACCGAAATGCTACACATAAAACTAACATGCACACAACATATCACTACTAGAAAAGCAGCATTTTAAACGTAAATAGTGGAAACTCAAAATTGTATTTGTACACACTTATATGTTATTGCATTTGAGTGTATTATAGTTGCATTTTATGAGATCTGGTCGAAATAAGAATAAAATAAGCTGAATTACATATATATATATATGTATATATATATATATGTATATATATATATATAAAGCATTCTCTTTTCCTTTATCTCTCACTTTTGCTCCACAAATAAATCAAAATATCCCAAAATTAAATCAATCAATAATTGCAACAGAAAATCTTCAAACAAATTATAGTTTTTTAAATAAAATCAATGAATAAACTAATCAAGTGTTGTTTTCTGTTTTGCTTTTTCAACTTTGCTTGTATGATTGATTGAGACATTCATGATTGTATTTTATACTATTAGTTTTGACTTTTCGTCTTATAATTCTTTTTTATTTCTTATTTTTCTCATTTTTCTACTTCTTATTTTTTGGTATGAAGAAATAAGGAAAAATTATATAATTAAGCAAATCTTACTACCTATTTACAATATGTAACAATATTTGTTAAAAAATTATAAAAATTAGTAAAATAATTACAAAAATAGCAAGTTACCATATGTATCAATTTTTTTACCTTCTCTATCCAATCAAATTCACAGGAATTCTCCTACAATTGATATTCGTTTCTCCCTTTTCAAATTTTCAATATCCTTTGCCGATTTTCTCTCTCTCTCTCGGCCATGACGATTTGGATGCATAGAATTGCGGATCTACGGAGAAAGCAAAAGGATTCAAACTTTTGTGAAGAAGATGAAAATTGTAGATCGGAGTGTGTCATTCTCTTATTTTCCCGGAAGCGGCTTGTATTTTATTCCTTTTGTCCTAACATTTAATTGAAGTTGTGATAAATGTGTGATTCAATATATTTCAGATGCATATCTTTGTTAAGACATAAATCGAAAGATCATCACTCTTGAGATCGAGCTTAGACACCATTAACAATGTCAAAGCTAAGATTTAAGGAGAAATCGAACCAGAAGATTTTATAAGCAATAGTATTCTTTAGTTTCTCTAGCTTTTGTTTGTGTTTCAATGACAAAATATGAATTTGCAATTTTCAAGTTTTTTTTTTTATGGAACATGTATCCAATGATGGAATTGATACATATATGAGTATCAGATTTTGATATATATAACTCCGGCATTGTTATGTATCAATGTATTGCTTTGTGTATCAATACATTGCCAATTTGTTGTGTGTATCAATATTTTCGGTGATACATGAATGTAAAATACTTCATGTGCTTTGTGTATCAATTTAAAAAATGCTTGCCAATTTTTCACTTTTGTGCCCATGTATCAATATTATCTTGAATAAATTACAAATTAAAATTACCCATTCATATTCATTAATGTATGGCTTGCATCATTTTTATTAAAACATTTAATGTTATACGATTTTGCGAGATTATAGATTTTTAGTGTGTTGGTTTTTTTTAAATTTTTACTATTGAAACGGATGATAATGTGTTTATGTATTATATTTGTATATATATCAATTTTTTATGCGTATTAGTATGTATCAATTTTCTAGTGAAACACATAACTTTCATTTAGATAGATGAGTTTTTAATACATGTATCATCATAAGTTTGAAATTTTTTTCCAAATACGCAATGATTATACACCATAAAAAAATTTCTCCAAAATCTGATTTCGGATTTAAATTACCGCGATGTGAAATTTTGGCTTAAAATTTTAAATAAGGAAAAAAATACTCCCGAGATCATGAAAAGAGTGATTTACTTCCATTAAATACATGCTCTAAAAAAAAATAAACAACACCAATTAAGGAGTGATTGCAAGGTTTTGAAATTTAGTCTGATCTATAATGATTACAATAAATTGTATCAAAATAAAAAACATATGCTATTTTATGTAATTTTAATAAATCGTGCTATTTTATGTAATTATTTTATTATGTAGTGCTATTTATGAAAATTTCTCAAGAAATAAAATAGATTATCTCAGAATAAAGTGTGGGCCGATTTTTCATTAGATTCTAAACTCCATTATCGGCCTATTACCCCATGTTATCCTATCTTTGTCCTACTAGTGATTAAAATAGGTGGATACTGCTGAACTCTCTATTCCAACAAAGCCTGTAGACAAAAACTACTTGCTCTAAATCTCAACGACTTTATTTATTATTTATAGATATTGTTTTGATTTAGTAATTGTATATGATAGCGAATAGTTTATATGCATGCTCGGTATGAGTGTATCTATGAATACAATCGTTCGTGATTGTATTACTTATATATCATTATATTTGATTGTGGCAACACATATATAATTTATGAGATACAAATCAAAAAGAAGAAATAAAATAAGTTGACTTATATATATATATATATATATAAATACACTCTCTTTCTTTTTATCTTTCGCTCGTAAATAAATTTCAAATTAAATCAATTAATAATTGACGGAAAATCTTCAAACAAATTATATTTTCTTAAAATAAAATCAACGAATGAATGAATCCAAGCATATGTGGATATCAATTTACTTGTACCAATTTGTTATTAGTGTGTGTCAATATTTTGTTGATACATGAATGTAAAATAACCATAATGCTTTGTGTATCAATTTAAAAATGTTTGCCAATTTTTTACTTTGTTGCTCATGTATCAATATTATCTTGAATAAATTACAAATTAAAAATTACCCGTTCATATTCATTAATGTATGACAACTGTCATTTTTATAAAACATTTAATGTTATAGAAGTTTTCACAGTTATAGATTTTTAATTGTGTATGTGTTTTTTAATTTTTACTATTGAAACAGATGATAATGTGTTTATGTATTATATTTGTATATATATCAAATTTTTTTATGCTTATTAGTATGTATCGATTTTCTAATAGTGAAACACATAGCTTTCATTTAGATAGATAAGTTTTGATACATGTATCATCACAAGTTTGAAATTTTTTTCCAAATCTGCAATGATTATACACCAAAGAAAAAAATTTCTTCAAAATCTGCGATTTGGTTTAGAAATTACACAAATGTGAAATTTTGGCTTAAAATTTTAAATAAGGAAAAAAATATCCAAGATCATAAAAAGAGTGATTTACTCCCATTAAATACGCAACTTCCCTTAAATAAAATAAACAACACCAATTAAGGAGTGATTGCAGAGTTTGAAATTTAGATACGAGTCATAATGAATTACAATAAATTGTATCAAAAAATAAAAAAACATATGCTATTTTATGTAATTTTAATAAATCATCTTTATTTTATGTAATTATTTTATTATGTAGTGTTATTTATGAAAATTTCTCAAGAAATAAAGTAGATTATCTCAAAATAAAGTGTGGGCCGATCTTTCATTAGATTCAGCCCATTATCGGCCTATTACCCCATGTTATACTGTCTTTGTCCTACTAGTGATTAAAATAGGTGGATACATTGAACTCTCTATTCAACAAGCGCCTATAGACAAAAACTACTTGCTCTAAAATCTCAACTGACTTATTTATTATTATAGATATTGTTTTGATTTAGTAATTGTATATGTTGCGAATAGTTTATATCGTTTGCTCGGTATGAGTGAATCTATGAATACAATCGTTCATGATTGTATTACTTGTATTCATTACTTTAATGATTATATAAATATATATAGTCTTGATAGATAGTTTCACAATTGGTTATATGTGCTCACCTAAATTCATTGTATTAATGCATATAATACGATACATTGTATGCGCTCACTCAACAAACTGTATTTTTTCTCTCATTTAACAAAATACAGTGAAGAAGAAGAAGTCGATGACAATCCAGATCTATACATACAACATATAATTATCCGTCATTGAAGATACATATAATATACACTTGTGTATTTCAATGTATCCACATTGTATATTATGAAATATAAATTATGAAACACTAAAATACGGTTATAAAATTTGGAGGCAACTTCAATTGATTCATCTTCAACTTTAAACTTTTTCAAAAATCCACCTTGAATCTTTGCACAAAATTTCTCAAGTTTGATATGAACTCATCTGAAATACCTAATCTTTTAAAACAACGCCCATTTAAAATCATTAAGCAATTTTAAAACCCACAATTTAAATTTAAGTTTTGAAGTTTTCTCCCATTACTGTCAATAAAATTTCTTCTCCAAATTTTGCCGTCATCGGAGCGGCCAGAGGAGGACGGTGGCGATGAAAGCATCATGAGAAGCAAAGAGATTTCTTGAGCTTCTACTTGAGATGGAGGGGTGAGAGACGGTAAAATTGTGGTGAGATCACACTTGTTATACAAATAATTACACTTTTATTTGCATCATTTATGTTTAAATTGCATCACATTTAATGTGTATGATTAATTATAACTCGTAGCAATAAATTTATTTAATTTGATTTATAATTATTATTTTGAAATTGTATTTGTTAAGCAATCTAGCTATATTGATATATATAATTTTGATAGATATATTATTTATTCGCTCAAATCTAACTGTATCAACATGCAATTTCACTTGATATGCTATATCTATTCATTCAATCTAGTAGTATTAACAAATAAAATTTATTAGATACATTTGTAATACGTACTGTAAAAAATATATTGTATTCACGCCATATAATATATATTAGCACGTACGACACATTAATACACTTTTTTTTTTTAAATCATTGTCCCAAAATACTACACATAAAACTAACATGCATACAACATATCATTACTAGAAAAGATGCATTTTTTGACAATAGAAATAGTCAGAAAACTCAAGGTACGATTGTATATACTTGTATATTATTATATTTGAGTGTATCACATTTGCATATGAGATAAGTACATCTATCATTCAAAACCCTCAATCACCATAAAATATTACTTATATATCATTATATTTGATTGTATGACACATATATAATTTATGAAATACAAATCGAAATAAAATAAAATAAGTTGACATATATATATATAAACACTCTCTTTCTTTTTATCTTTCAACTTTTACTCACAGTAAATAAATTTCAACATTAAATCAATCCAATAATTGCGACAGAAAATCTTCAAACAAATCATATTTTCTTAAAATAAAAACAAATGAACGAATCCAAGCATGTGGATATCAATTTGCTTGGATCAATTTAAAAGAGTAGAAGGAGGATTGTCGAAATTTTAACTTGTGAATTTGATTAATGATGGTGATGCAAATGTTGTTGTTAGGTTGGAGTGGAAGTATCAGAAGAGTGATTATTATGCGAACTTGAGATAATCTTAAAAGATTTTAGATTAGATACATGAATATTGTTATAAAATTTAGACTATCGTTATATTATATAATAACTAGCATTATGAAAGACGATTAGCGGGATTGAGTTAGCTAAGCTATATAATTATTTTATTAAGAAATTCACTTCTAAAAATTAGGAATGTTGTGACAAAAATGTCCTTAATGTGATTTTCTTTTCTTTTAGGTTGACATAATTGTCATTAAATTTAATCATTAAATTAAAAATATAAAAACAGAAAAAAGAATATTAAGTTATAAAATTTCAAATATTAAAAAATTTAAATATTAATTATTTGATCTTTGGGAATTAAAATATCAATTATTTTAGTTAGAGGGAATGCCGTAATAGACTTAATTTGAAAAATAATTTATATACGGTTTTAATTTACGTTCTTTTAAAGATCAGTTCTTATTCATGTGTTATTCATTATTTAAGTTTTCTAATTAGATCATTAGGTGATTTACTAAAGAAATTATTTATGGAAAAGCAAATTTGCTAGGCAATAAGCAGATACGGAGCAGGACAAAGATAATTTGATGTTAGAATATGCAAATGATTTTCAAAATGACTCTAATCATAAATTGATAAAGTCATTTTAATATTCTATGAATTTGTGAGCATATAATTTTAGTTAGAGTTAGAATTAGAGATATATTGTTTTGATATTATTGATTAACAATTCGGGATTTCATGTGACAACGGTTTATGCTAGAAATAATATAATAGCAAATTTATGTTTAAGATGAGGATTCAGAAAATTTAAATTCATTAAAATAAATTTCAAGAATTAATTTAGTTTGTCATTAACTTATTGGTGCATTATTCTTAAATAAATTTTCTAACTTAACCAATTAAGGATTATATAATTTCTGATAAATTAAATTATTTGCAAGAATTTGTTTTTTATTTCAAGATATTTAATCATTAGCAGTACTGTATTTAATAAATATGGGACTGAGAAGATGATCACTTGGTAAACATCTTTCACTTTTTCTCCTTTTTATCCCTACTTAATTAAGCAAATTGAATAAATTTTAAAGGTTTTTTTTCCTCAGAAGATTTTAATCTATTAATTGTTAAAAAAGTTCACTCAAATTTATTTTCTATTGTATAATGTATTAAATCATTAAATCAAAATATATATTTTCAAAACAATATTTTTTTAATTAAAAATAAGATAATGAGAAATTAAATGATAATTTTAGAACTGTTAATAAATTAATTTGATAGTCTTAAGTACACTTTCAACCCCAAATGAGTTTTCAAGGTTAGTATGAACATAATTTAAAATTATCTTTGTGTGTAGTTATTTTTATTAAATGATATCATCACTATTCACATTTTCAACATTTTGAAGGAGTCACAATTTATTATACTTATCAAAATATATATTTCAATCTAAGAAGAAGAAATAAAGTAAAATAAAAAAGATAAGACAAGAGAAAAAAAAATTATGATACATACTTTATTACAAAAAAGTTAATGTAAGGAAAATTATATCACAAAAGGTTTGAAAGCATATTATCTTATTGGAAACATATTTTAGTGTATGAAGTAAAATAACAAATACAAAGACATTTAGAAGAACAACTCTTTTAATTAGCAAGCTAATGAAATGATTCCAATTCAATTAAGAAATACACAAACTCTTTGCTTTGTCCTTTTATATATGTTCTCTCGTCATATTCCTGATCAATTTTCAAATAGAATGGGACAAAAAAGCAAGCAGTAATGCATCTTAAAGTCATTATTGAATAATGGGGGGTTAAAATGGAAGCATCGCCAGTAAAAGTGATTGAATTGATGTAGTAGATGAAATTTTATTATTAAAAAGATTAAGAATCGATATCTCTTGTCAATATTATTTAATTAAATTTAAAAAAACAAAAAAAACATGTAATTTAATTAAAATTAAAAATATTTTTATATAATTTATAAATTATTATATTATTTGATGCGCACTCAAATAACAGCTGCTGAGGTTTAAAATAAAAATAAAAATAATGGGAGCATTAGAAGAAAAAGAAAAAGTTAGAAGCACCTCAGCACTAATTTGCTAGTAACCAAAAAGTGAGGGAGTTTGCTTTTAGGTCTTTTAAGCGTTGGTTAATTGCCACCCAGCGGGTACTGCATTTATGATTTATGGTTCCAGTTTCCTACACGAAACTTCCTTTACTAATTTTGTTGATATTATTACCAATATTCAATATTGGTATTAACACTATTATACCTTTTCTATCGATTGCATTAGTTGTTTGTTATTTTCGTTTTAAAATAAGTGATATTTTATTTTTTAATTTTATTTTAATGTTAAAATAAATGATATTTCTTATGAAGATATTAATGATGTTTTTTAATTTTATATTTATTAAAAAAAAAGAAAATAGTAAAAAAAATCATAAATTAAAAAATATTAAAGAGTTATATCTTTATCTAAAATAATTTATTAACTAATAAGTGAATAAAAATATAATTTTCTTTCTAGAAATAAATAATTTTTATAATGAATATATCCAAAATAAAATATTATTTATTTTAAAATGAAAAAAATATCACTTCTAGACTTATTATGTGTTTGGGAGCCTTCTACTATTATAATTGCGTCAACTTTCAAGTAGATGTAATTGAACTAATTCTAAATCATTTTCTAATTTTTTAAAAAGTGAATGATTATTAATCAAAATATTTATTAGTCTCTCTTCTCCTCTAACATTTATTTGAATTGCAAACTTGTCATTTTTCTTCCATGAGTGATACGTTTTTTAAAAAAGAAAAACATCTTTTCCTTTTGTTGGTACATTTTTAAGTTCTCCATTCAAGTTTGGTTGACAGTTATTCGCAGCCCACGACTCCCTTTAGCACTAGCGCCTAGTGCCCCAGATACTGCCCAATGTATTTATGGGTTGATTGAATCATAAGCAATATGGAGTAAAAGAATTTATATGTAAAATTTATCAAAATTATAATAAATAATAAATATGAACTTATAACTTTAAAATATAATGAACTTAGTTCTAAAATCTTAAAAATTTAAATCATATAAATTTTAATTCTTGTGATATTATTTATATATATTAAAAATGTTATATGATTTTATCATTAAAAAATAAAAATATTTTTAATTTATGAGAAACTATACATTAAAAAATGTGACAAAATACTCCACTAATGTATGTCAGTTGAGTATACGTAAATAGAGATCGAAGAATATACTTTTTGTTCTTTTCTCAGTTTCTCCTTTGGCCTTGTATATCTATCTGACTTTTGTTTGTCAATAATATTATATTCCCTCCAGTCCTTTTAATATATTTTTTTGTTTGGTTCAAAATAATTTATTTTTTCTCAAAAATTTAAAGGTACTATAATTTATTTTTAAGAAAAGACCATTGATAAAAGATTACTCTTTCGTTCTCTTTTAATTATTATGTATATGTAAAATAATTATTTTAATATTTAAATATAAAAAGAAAATTCATTATATTTTTTTAAATTTTACTTTTGCATTAATTATATTAAAATTAATTTAATTTATAACTTTTAAAATGGGATTTTTAGGTTTTAAATTATATTTTAATTAATTTTAAAATTTTAAGATTAAATTTTGAGTAATTTGATATTGATTTTTTTAGATGTATGAACTATTATCATTTAACTTTACTTATAAATGTTAGAGTTAAGGTCCAAAAATAACTAAACTATACCATTTTTTCTTGAGTTTAGTACCTAAACTATATGAAGTTTGTGTTGGGTACTTGAACTATTAACCTTAAGTTATAGAAATATGCAGTGTAGTGGCCAAATCGTGTGTCTGATAAATACACGCGTGGTGATATTTAGCCATTAAAGTGGTCTATATGGCATTATAACAACTATAAATTGTTGAGTAAACATTTTTTTAAAAAGTTTTTCACCTTTAAACTCTTCTTCTTCATCATCTTTTATGCAAAATTACAGATTTATTCCCCTTCTTCCTTTTTATCCTTCTTCAATTTATTCTTTATTTTGTAATACTCATCCATATTCTTAAACATATGATCTAGTTTTCTTTTCCAAGGATGATTAGCAAATTTTAGTAACAAATTGGGCAAGAAAATAAATCTTAAGCGGTAAAAATCGTTCTTTTAAGTAAGGAGATCATTCTAATTGCCGTTTGTTTGTTGGAATTAAGTTATTATGTAAGGTTTTCGCTTTTAGAGCAGTACATAGTTGGACTTTATTTGACACAATAATCTATTCATCTTCCACACTTTCATTTCTTCAATTAATAATTTATTTCTAAAAAAATTAATAAATTAGCAAATTTAACTAGTTATTTACAATAATTAGCAAACCTAGTTAAAAATTATAAAAAATAGTAAAATAATTAGAGAAATAGCAATTATCATTTTAAAACAATTACTATTGTATCAAATTTTCTTTATTCTTTTTCAACTTACTACATTCTCTCTCCAATTTAATCCATTTATTCTCTCATTGTAAGCGCCTGGTTCTCTCTCAAATCCCCCAAAATTTCATTTTGATTTCTCACTCATCACCCCTTTTTCCTCTTTTAGAACTTTCATTATTTAGGTCGATTCCTCCTCCTCCTCCCCAAACCCCTCTCTCTCGGCCATGACGATGCGGATGCGGTGCAAATCTCACGGAGAAAGCAAAAAAGGATTCAGAATTTTTGAGTGAAGAAAATCTGGAGACTTGTAGTTTCTCATTAGTCTATCGGATCTATTCACGATACGTACTTGGTCAATAGTGGGTGCTCCCATATTTCTGCGGTAACTACTCGCGGATATCATTTTCGGAGAATTAAAATTCCCAGATTTGATTAGCAAGCTTTCCAATGGAGATGCTTTTGCTTCACCAATGTCGAAGAAATCGAAACAGAAAATTTTATTAGCAATCTAATATTACCAGATTTCTCAAGCTCTTGTCTTTATGTATCAATGGCAGTTGTCGCGATTTATCGGAAAGTGAATTCAACATGTGACAACTCTTTTGGGATTGTTTTAAGTAAAAAGTTGTCACTATGGTCTGATGCGTTAGGGCACTAGACAAAACTAATTAACAAAAACATATTTAACTAGTCTACGCCACCATCGGGTAAGGGTTCAAGTTACCTCAAAAGGAAGGTGTTAAGCACCTTTAAAGTCCACAAATATGGATCCTTCAGTTCATTATTATGGGAAAAATTAAGTGATAAAGTAAGACCCATTTTAAATTAGTCTAAAATAACTAAGTGATTAAGCATGCAAAACTTACTTTAATAAAAATACATTTAATCAAAATATATTGTTCAAGTGCGAAGAAGAAAACATGCATGTTCTCTTTCAATAAGACACTTAGAATAATTGAATAATACAAACAATTAAGGAAATAAGATAGAAAATCAGGAAGTAAAATAAAGGAACTAACGGTTGCTTCCAAACGGAGATACTAACAAAATATAAATTTGAGGATAAGAGAGTGAGATCGGGGTGGCAGAAGACTAAAAGGTCCCAATACGTTGTTACTCCTTTATTCTATATTTATATAATCGACTTTCTTAAATGCCTTAGACAGAGCCCGAAGATAATTCAAAATACAAAAAAATATTTAAAGCATTTTAAAAGTCATATGTAGCTAAAAATATATATCTATAGATATTTAGATTATATAAAAATTATATCGACAATTTAGTATAATAGTAAAAACTATCAAGTCTATGAGACTTTTAAAAGAATGACATATAAAATTATAAAATAAGGAGGAATTGAACAAACAACAATAATTAAGCAGGAATTGCAGGGTTTAAAATTTAGATACGGTCATGTGATTACGGTAAATTTTATCGGAAAATAGAAAAACATGCTATTTTCTGTAATTTTAATTAATCACACTATTTATGTAATTATTTTGTGTAGTGTTATTTATGAAAGTTGCTCTTTATTTATTTAATTATTTTAATTCAACTAACAAAAAGAGCAAAAAAGACCCAATTAATAATAAACTAGTGACAGTTTGTATGGAAGGAGGATATTGAAGGGAGAAAAATCAAGAAAGAAAAATAAGAATCAAGAGGTAAAGAAGAAGAAAAAGAAGAAGAAGAAGCAGCAGCAGAAGCAGCAAGAGGTAAAGAAGAAGAAAAGATGAAAAAAGGGAGAGTTATAAGGGGAGATCACTTTAACATGCGGAAACATCCGACCTATACTATAGTCAAGTCGTTAAGCTATTTTTTATCTCCTTTCCCTTCCATCAGATCAAAATTAATACGATAATACGTGGACAAGTCATTTGGCATTTTAAAAAAAATAAATTGGCGTGTGTATCACATGAAAATAATATAAATATTCGGAGTGTATTTTTATAACTTGAGGGTGATAGTTCGGATACTAACACAAACTTTGCATAGTTCGGATACTAAATTCGCAAAAAGCGTTATAGTTCGAGTGTGTTTTTGGACCTTACCTCAAATGTTTATTAGTAATTAGAAGAGATAAATCGTTAGTTCCTCGCTTTTAAAATAAGTAGTATTTTTAGGCTTGTGCACATCTATAAAGAAAACTATTCATTCCAAGAAAATAAAATGTATTTTTAAGCATTTATTTTAAAACATTTAACAAAATAAAAAAACTAAAAAAAATAAAAAAAATAAAAAAAATAAAAAAAATAAAAAAAATAAAAAAAATAATAATATTATTAATTTTTAAAATTTTAGCTTTTTTTTTAGTTTTTAATTTGTTTATTTATTTTGGTAAAAGGTTTTTTTATTAATGTTTTATTTTAAAATAGAGAATGTAATTTTCTTATTTAATGTTTGACTCTAGTGATAATAATAGAAAATAGAAGAAGAGATACAACTTCAATTGTATGCCGATATAATTGATTTTAATTTTGACTCGAATGACGAGACACCAGTGCATCACCCCAACTAACTACTACGCAGCCCAAGGTAGGACTCGTGTCACAATTGGACTCTAAGGGGTAGTGTGGTTTGAAAAATTAGTGAAACAATTTTCAAATAAAATATTTATTTTTTAATATTTGATTAAACACATTAATTATTTTCAGAATTATAAATGATGAGATAATTTATCTCCTAAGATAATTCAATTCATAAAAAAGCATTTAACTATCCCACTCGGTATACGAAACAAACTAATAGTGGAGACCAGCAAATTTTCCCAAATACATTCACCCTTGCACTTTTGACGGCATCAAAATTGAAACTCCATGAAAATGGTTTTGGATTATGTGTTGGTACCAGTAGGCCTCCTCTTCATGGTTGGTTATCACTTATGGCTTCTTCATCGCATCCTTAAACACCCTATTCGTACGGTCATCGGAATCAATTCCATCAATCGTCACTTCTGGGTTTGTGCTATGATGGAGGACCCCTCGAAAAATGGGGTTCTAGCTGTACAGACGTTAAGGAACAATATAATGGCGTCAACACTTTTGGCATCTACGGCAATTATGCTGAGTTCTCTCATCGCCATTTTAATGACCACGGCGGAAGCAAGGCCGTTCTATCGGTTTTCACGTTCACGGAGAGAAGAGCAGCGAGCTTTTCCTGTCGTCGATTAAGTTCTTCTCCATATTGGTATGTTTTATGGTGGCGTTTTTGTTCAACGTGCAGTCCATCAGGTATTATCGATCTTTGGCGTTCTTATTAACGTGCCCTACAAGGAGTGGATTCTTCAGACATTGTGTGACGGCGGAGTATGTAGGGAGGATACTTGAATAGAGGCAGCTATTTTTGGTCACTTGGATTGCGTGCATTTTATTTTTCTTTTCCCCTATTTTTGTGGATCTTTGGCCCGATTACTATGTTCCTCTGCTGCGTTTTCCTTGTTTTCATGCTTTATTTTCTGGATGGTAGTTCGGATTTCGGGTGGGTTGCACCAACTGAAACTTGGAGACTCCAGCAGACTGATTAGGGACAGGGGCCAATTTGCGAAAAATATGAGTCATGTGAACTCGTGATCAATTGATATAATATTATATATTTGTATATATTATAAAAAAGCTTAAAATAATGCGCCATTAAATATTGATTTTTATCTTCATTGTCAGGATGAATTCTCACTTGATACAGTATTTTTTGGTTTTCACAATGGTACACCTGATTTAAAGATCCTAAATTTGCCTCTGCTTTGAAGAGAGCTATCTGTTCAAAATTCAATCCAAGTTGCATTTGATCTGCTTGCATGTACCTGTAATAACATTCTATAACTGAATTGGGATATTTCACAATGAATGGAATCAAATTAGGAATCTCTTCTGGATTGGCATTTAAATGAACGAATAAAGAAAATAGGATTATACTTTTACATCCTCTTTATTTTTTTCTCTTCCATGCAAAGGAAAAAAAAAGTAGAAGCAGCTATATATATTGTTATGCTCATACTACATTGCATAGCACATGATATAAAATCGTAGGAAGCACAAAAATCTAGCATAATTAAAATTGCTATCTATATATACGATGATATTATTAGCTAGTACAATTTTTTAATTTATTTGAAAATGATAAGAGTTCACTAAAAATATTTGAATGAATTAAACCGACCGAGTCGAATTGATTTGAAAGTCGGTCCAGGTTTTTCGATGGACTTTTACCCATTCAGTTAGTTAGGACAAATATGTTTTACTCTAGCAAATTTAAATGACTAAAAATGTTTAAAGCTATATTTAAAAGATCAAATAAATTCACTTTCATACCTGAGGAACAATTTTAGCTAAAAACTCTGAATGATCACATATTCGTCAACCACTATACATAAAAACTTCTATTAAAGTCGATGCTACACAATTTTTAATATTTTAGAGACTAAAAATTATTTATAATTATATATTTGAAGAATCAAAAATAGCTTTACTCTGATAAAAGTAAAATATTTTTGCTTAAAACTCTGAATGATCATGAATATATCAATCACTATATATAAAAACTTTTGTTAAAGTTGATGCTACAATTTGACCCATTGATTTATTCATTGTTTAGAGGGTCAGATGAGTTCTCATCATATTTGATTCAATTAAAATAAATCAGTTATTCAATTCATTTTTTAATCGAACTGTTTCAACTAATAACTATTGTTTTTAATCCATTTTGCTAGCACAATTTCATTATAAGTAACCTCTAGTCATGTTGACTTTATACTTTTGACTTCCGTCAACTTGAATAATTTAAAATTTCTAAATATTAAAAAAAACTAAAATTAGTTATTTAAAAATGAAAAAATAAAATATTTTATTAAATTATAACTCCCTTTAGATTAACATTCTCAAGTAAATATGTAACTATTTGAAATAACTTATAAAAAGTAGAAAAATAAAATTTTCATTTTCAACGCTAAAATCCGACTTCGGAAGACATGTGTGAGATAAAATATAATATAAAAAATGAGTTTACATGACATGATAAATTCATGATAGTTTAGCAGGATTTTGTGAACACACAATAGTTAAGATATAAAAAATAATGATTGTTTAAGAGAAATTTAGCTTCAATTCATAAATAAATTCATGTGTACGCCACTTGAAATTTTGGAGAGCTTTTGAAGTGATGTTCATATAACATGTCATGTTTTTCTAGAGAGTATTTTAATGCGGGTTCATAATAGTTTGAAAATTATGTGAATATTTAATAGTTTAAATATAATACTCGTAAAATAATAATAATTTAGATAGTTTAACCTATTAAAGATGAAATTAGAGACCAGTAAAAATTACTTAGATGATAAAGACTCTTCACTTTTAATTTTACGTTTATGAATTTGAATCACCCGAGGTGAGTGAAGAAAAAAATAGCATAGAATTCTGTACTTTAAAAAAAAAGGAAAAAGAAAGAAAAGACAATGGAGTTAAACAAGTACACACCAAACAAGGCAAGCAGACAACCTAGTCCAAGTAAGGTGATAATAATGTCATTTCAGAATCTAGCAGTTGACTTTATCAAATCAATAATTAGAGTAGATGAGCAACCAGAAGTTCCCCATAACAATAGCATCGCCCGTACAGGCACAGATCAACAGATTTTGGCTCCCCTCCGTTATATTTTCTCCATTTCATCAAATATATATTTAAATAAAAAATATATATTTTAATTAATTTTTAAAAATCAAAATTATATTATATTAACAAGTGTCGTAATCATAGTTAATTAAACAAATTTTAAAAAATACTTTTCAAATTCGGTAAAAAAATATTCCCCACAAATTTTAATATCCATTAATTTTATCTTATATTTTTATATTTAAATATTAAATTATAAATTATTAATGTTGAGAATCGTTTAATAATTTTTATGTCTGTAATATATTGTTTTGAAATATTATGTTGAGGAACAAAAAAGAAGGGGAAGAATTTTCAATATTGAAAGTTAAAATATGATATATAAAATTACATGAAAAAAATAAAAATATTTAAAAAAGAGCGGAATTTTATCGGAATTACAAATGTAAAATATCTAAATTTCAGAATTTCAAGGAGAAAGTAATTGTGCACATGCACGGTTGCTCTTTTTGTTTGAATGTGTTTGAAGAGGAAAAAATTATGTTTTTAAAAAATATTATTTTTATCTTTTTTTTTTGTGAAATAAAAGAAAAGATCATTTTAAATCCAAAATATTTCTGAAAGACTGCTGTTTATCCACATTAAATAAAAATGTCGTTAGGTTCATGTTCTATATTTTTAATATTTGAATATAAAAATATTAGATGAAATTAATGATATTAATGGATATCAAAATCTGTGGAGAATATATTTTTCTTACCTCATTTGAAGAGTACTTTTCAAAACTTATTGACTTAACTATGGTTATGATATTTGTTAATGTAATATAATCTTGACCTTTAAAAATTAATTAAGATACATGTCTTTTTATGTACTTGATGAAATGGAGAGAAAGTGAAACGGAGTCTTTTTATGTACTTGATGAAATGGAGAGAAAGTGTAACGGATGGGATTGAAAGTGTAACGGAGCCAAATCCCAGAGCAACCTCAGTGAAGTGCCATATTTGTACTATCAGTACATGTCACAAATGAATTAGTGAAAACTATTGCTTGCTTTACTAACATGAGGCATATTCTCTGATTGAACCTTTTCCTTATGGCTTCTTGAGTACATTTATTCCTCCTGTGTACAAAATCTCACAGATATATATAGTCAAATAGCATGAGATGCACGCAATTGATTGGTTCTAGGCACACGAGGTTCTGTACCAACGATTAGACAACATATTAATTAAATGGCTAAATACAATATTGATAGCCTCCCAAAGTGTTAAAAGTTTTGGTTTAGACATTTAAACTAACATATGATCCTTTGGACATTTGAAGCAAAGTCAATTTTTGACTATTAGACACATATTGTTGAATTGTTGGAAACATAAGGCAGGTCCTTGCTAATGTTATCGGGCACAAAGAGGATGGAGGAGGGAGATAAACGTTAAGTTTGTAGAATTACACGACCTTGGAGAGGGAGAAGAATAGTATATTAACTTGATAATAAAAATTAGTACACAATGCTATGCACATTCATAAGTGTTCTAGCTACAACACACCAGGCTAAGTAATCTCTTAGTACACTTTGTATTTTAAGTGTATTATATCTAGGATAACTATATACAAGATTCCTAAGCAACGCTAAGTACAAGTTGTATAGCAACCTAGCAGGGAATAGATATCGCAATACTTCCCCTCAAGCTAGTGAAGAGGTGAAATGCATACTCCTAGCTTGTTTCTAAACCTGGCAAACTCCTGCTTTGTTAATGCCTTGGTGTGTATGCCTAATAGCTGATCATCTTTGGATCGAACAAAGTATGTCACAAGCTGACCTCTAACTACCTTCTCCCTAACAAAGTAATAATCCATTTCCACATGTTTAGTTCTAGCATGGAGAACTAGATTTAAAGTCATACATAGAGCACTGATATTGTCACAGGATAACATTGGTGCTGACTCCAAGTAAACACCTATATCTCTTAAAATATATGTTATCCAAGTGATTTCAGCTATTATTGAAGCTAGTGCCCTGTACTCAACTTTAACACTAGACCTTGACACTGTATGTTGCTTTTTGAATCCCCAAGATATGCAGTTTACACCTAGATATATTGAGTAACCTGTGCTCGACCTCCTTGTTGTTACACATCCTCCCCAATCAACATCTGAAAATCCATACAAATTGAGTGGTGACCTTGCTATAATATCAAGACAAAATGAGATGTTCCCTTCACATACCTAAATATTCTCTTTACAACTTGATATTGTTCATTGCTTGGAGCATGCATAAACTGACTAACCAAGTTTACTGCATCTAAGATATCAGGTCTTGTTAGAATGAGATACTAGAGGCTAGGAGGCATCAGCTGAAGAGCTGCATAAAACCTGTTGAAGATCATGTTTCCGTGTCGGAGGTGTATTGCCTGACTTTGCATGTGCCATATCAGTCTTCTTGAGTAACTCAAACACTTACTTCCCTTAACTTAGGTGCATACCCCTCTTGAAGTACTATACTTTAATCCCTAGAAAGAAATGTAATGGTCCAAGATCTTTTATAGCAGACTCCTTGGCAAGTCCAGAGATGACATCTGAGATTAGTTAACCTGAGCTTCCAATAATTATAATGTCATATCCACATATAGAAGGAGTAAAATAATTCCCTTTTGGATGTGAAGAGTGGACAAAAAGGAGTCTTCTCTACTACACTTGAATCCAAGATGAAGGAGGTAGAGACTGAACTTATCAAACTTGGTCTTAGGTGCCTGTTTGAGACCATATAGTGCCTTTTTGAGAAGGAAAACATGATCTGGATATTGAGGATCAACAAAATCTGGTGGTTGACTAATGTAGACTTTTTCTTGAAGGTATCCATGTAGGAAGATATTTTTGACATGTAGTTGTCTGATAAACCAGTGCAAGCTAAGAACAATTGATAAAACAATCCTGATGGTAGTAGTTTTGACCAAAGACTAAATGTTTCTTCAAAATTAATGCCCTCTAGTTGTGAGTATTTCTTTGCAATGAACCTGACTTTATACTTGTCAATATTACCATCAGATTTTAGTTTGGTCTTGAACACCCATTTAAAGCCAACAATGTTTGTTGACACCCAATTTTGACCTACCTACGCCTTTATATGCTGCTTATATATGTATAT
>JACEIK010000880.1:141910-167133 GCA_018107945.1 Datura stramonium
ATATTATTTTGACTTTCTAATTATTTATTTATTATTCAATTTAAGATTTTATATTTCTACTTTTCCTTTTTATAAATATATACATTTCTTACCAATCATATCTAAAAAACTATTAAATGGATTGACTATCTATTATCAATTAAAAAGAGAGAACGTTAAAAAATAATTAACGATTAATATATACGTGGTGGGGGGATGGGGGAGTGTGCATAAGTTTTCTTCTTTATTTCTTTTTCAGGTAAGGCCTAATATTAAAATTTGGCTTTAGACCACCAAATTTATTGAGTTGTCCCTTCCCAAGAAGTCTATCACACTTAGAATAGTTAGTACAATAACAACATACCCGGTGTAATACTACAAGTGAAATTTGAGGAGAGCAGTGTGTACGCAGACCTTATCCCCACCTTGGGAGTTAGAGAGGTTGTTTCTGGTAGACCCTTGGCTCAAATACAAATATATCAAAGTAGGTTGGAAAAAGAAATAACAAAAGTAAAAAAGTCACGACAAAATATTAAAGACAACATGACAAAGCATTCTGAAAAAAGAAGAAGAAGAAAAGAACAATAACTACAACATAATAATACTATAATTGAAGTACAAGAAACAACAAAGAGTAACTGAAATTGAAGAACAAAACAACTATAAGAATAATACTACAACTAGTACTATGGATGAATAAGTGAGACAACTCTCAACTACCTACTAGCCTGCTATCTTAATCCGTATTCTTCATAGGCTCTTATCTTAGACCACATCCTCGGTAAGCTGAAGTTGTGTCATGTCTTGTTTAATCACCTCTTCTCAATATTTCTTCGACCTACCTATACCTTTTATGAAACCATCCACAACCAACCTCTCACATCTCCGCACTAGGGCATCCATACATCTCCTCTTCACTTGCTCAAACCATCTCAGTGTCGCCTCCCGCATCTTGCCGTCCATCAAGAACACTCCCACCTTATCTCGAATATCTTCATTTTTAATCATATCTCTCCTATTAAGCCTACACATCCATCTCAATATCATCATCTTCACAACTTCATCTTATGAAACATGAGAGTTCTTGATTGGCCAACACTCCACCCCATACAACATAGTTGGTCTAACCATCACTCTGTAGAAGTTGCCTTTAAGTTGTGGGGCACCTTCTTATCACACAAGACTCCGAAAGTGAGCATCTTTTGCATCCACCCTGCACCAATACAATGTGTGATATCATCATCAACATTCTCACTACCTTGAATAATAGATCCAAAATACTTAAAACTTCCTCTCTTTTGGATGGTCTGGGTATCAAGCCTCACTTCTATGTTGGCCTCAAGCATTCAGTCCTGCACTCCAAGTATTTTGTCTTGGTCCTGCTCAACCTGAACCCTTTAGACTACAATGTATGTCTCCAAACCTCTAACTTAACATTAACTCCATTGCGAGTCTCATCAATCAGAACTATGTCATCTGCAAATAACATACACCATGACACCTCACCTTAGATTTGCCGGGTCTATAGATTTATCACCAAGACAAATAAAAATGAGCCAAAAGTTGATCCCTTATGTGACCCCATCACAATTGAAAAGTGCTCTAAGTCTCCTCCAACTGTCCTTATCCGGTTCTTAACTCCATCATACATGTCCTTAATTTTCTTAGTGTACTCTATAAGTACACCTCTATTCTCGAGGAATCTCCATCGAACCTACTTTGGGACTTTATCATATGCCTTTACTAGGTCAATAAATATTATGTGTAAATCTTTTGTCCTCTCTCTATATTGCTCTACCAGTGTCCCAATCCAAAAAACTCATTGAGTCATAAGGGCACCCACCATCCCTGTAGGCGAACCCCGTTTCTTTATTAACCATTTAACAATATAAGTAATGCGAAAATAATGAAAAATAATCAAATAACTTCTATAGATGCGGAGTAAATGAGTTAAAAATCAAAATAACCCCATGACCTAGTTACACCCGTATAAGAGCATCTACGAGTACCAAATAAGTTTGAAAAACTAAAATGACTGTCTAGAAGGAAATAAGATAGAAAATAAAATAAGGAGTCTCTAGAATTCAGTGTTGTCGAAAAGAAAGCATCTCACCCTGAACTTTAACCGTAATAATCTCGAACGGTGTAGCAACTCAAGTACCGTTAGTACCTAATTCAGTCCCTGCACATAAAAACATGCAAAAAATATAGAGTTAGTACGGAAAACACATGTACTCGGTAAGCTTTGATAACTAAACCTTTCTAGAAGTAATGATGAGATATAATCCTAATAATTTCTTTTCAAGCATTATAAATATACTATAATAATATGCAATGCAATGAAGATGAAATGTAATTAGTGCAATGCACTGGCCAAGAATCTGTATACACTCATTTTCTTTGTAAGATATTCGAGACCCATAAGGGACTCACGAGGTCCATATACCTCCCGTAACCATTTCACTTCGGCAATAACACACATCGAAATTATTTTTCATCAGTAATAACACAATCAAAATTATTTTTCATCGGCAATAACACATGTCAAAACCATTTTTCATCGACTTACCACTCACCAAAATTATTTTTCCATCAGCTTGCATGATATTAACTTGCCAGAACCATTTTCCATCGGCATCACAAGAATATGAAATTCAATAAGATAAATCAAAGGGGCACTATAAGCCAATAATCATCATGCTACAATAGTCGTGGTATGAATATGTATGCACAAATATATAATACAATCCATCAATCGACCCTACAATCAAGGATCATCCAGTCACAATCAAATTTCACATAGTACACAAGTCTCGATAAATCAATCATATCATAAGTTATGAAATATCATTAGTATATATTGATTTCATGTAAATTTACCCATATCATGGCACTAGTACCTGCATAAATATTTATCATCTCATTTATATGTGATCCCTCTATTACTCATTATGCTTAAATTCATTTGATATATCAAAACTAACACCTCAAAGAATCAAGAAATCTTTACTTGCCTTAAATTGAAGCCCAAGCATCAAATTACAAACCCGCCTTCCGTAAGGCTTCCGAATGATTAAAATCTGTTCAAATATAAAATCCTTATAAGAATAACTAAAATACCATAGCCCTTCCCCTTAAAATTAGTTTCTCTGGTTGAATTTGGATTTGGTGTGCATGTTTCATTCAAAGCACTAGAATTTTTTCATTGAACATACCTGCTTGCAATTGCAATATATGAAGTCGTGCAGATTTTAGTGGGAAAGATTGCAATCTTTAAAGTGGTTGAAATTTTGTAAAGATTTATTTAGAATTTTAAAAGAAACCTTTTTTGTGATTTGTATAATCGTTTAGATTTAATAATTAAATTTATTAGGTCTAAATTTTCAAAAATTTGAGAAAATAGATGATGAAGTGTTATGTATTAGTTTTAATGATCTGACAAATCTATCGGGGAACTAGTGCCTCTGATGTGTGACAACACCAGTGCTCTCAATATAGCAAAAAATCCGGTGCAACACAAGAGAAGAAAACATATTGATGTTAGGCACCATTTTCTTAGGGATAATATGGAGAAAGGCCTGATCAACATGAAGTTTTGTACCATAGAGGACTAGGTAACAGATATTTTCATGAAGGCCCTTGGGAGGGAGCACTTGCTGGAACTAATAAAATCAAATCCTTAGTCTTACGTTGAGACATCCTCTTAAACTGGCTAGAACCAGAGTGCAGGTATATGTTGAAGGGTGAAAAATGGACATGTCTAACTCAGTCTTATACTGTCACAGGTATGCACACATGGTGGTAAAATCAAAGAGCAAGGCTACGAACAGATAACACGTTTATCAAGGATATTGCTCAAGGGAACCCCATGAGGGACTAGGTTAGTCGAACATGTTAGCATTCTCGGTCTTACTTTAAGCTTCTGTTTGAACATATATGGTTGTGCCACGTTATCTCTATTTTCCCCCCACCTGAATCGATATGTCTCCCTAAAATGTCACATCCCTCAGAAGAACCATATCAGTTCCTTCATTTATTTAGTTCAGTTTTCAACCTCCATCATCATTTTCATTTGTCTCCTTTCTCAGTCTTCCAATATTCTCTCTATTCTCAAACCTCTCTCTCTTCACACATATCTCTAATTTAACCCTCTACCTTCTCAAAATTCTCTCTCTATCCATATATGGCTCAAGAATCTCTTCTACTCCCTCTCTTCCTTCCCTTGACCATAGGTCCTCATTTGAAGGGAACCAGAACCCCGATGGTCTATTGTTGGATGCCCCTATTTCTTCTAATTCCCCCTTCCTCTCCTACTCCAATCGGAACCAATGAAGGAAATGAACTCGTCGTTCCCGTAAATCTAAACAAAGTTCCTACTCCAATTGATCATGAGGATGATGGGATGGTCCAGCCCAATGGTGGTGGAGAAACTGAACCAGGGGTGGATAATGTGCTTCCCACTAGGGTGTTGGAGGCGAGTGAGGCTCATGCAAAGAAAGTGTCATACTTGTCAAATGAAACACTATTTGAAGGTAACTTGTCTGAATCAAAGGAGGAAACATCTAATATTCTCCAGAATGAGGAGGAAATCATTGAAGGTTTCATAACGACTATGGCTAACAAGGGTGGTGGAATCGGGGAAAGGACTCCACCTACTGAACAAGAAGAGTTTGACACCATGGGAGAACCGGATCTATCTATTCATGAAAGTGGGGAGAAATCTTTCCAAGAGAAACCTCTTGTTACTGATCCTCCTAAGTGGGATGGGACTCCCACTCCATCTGTGCCTGGAGTGGCTTCTTCTCCCTCTCCTTCTGTCCTACTTTAGTTTCCTCTTCCACTCATAACGACGATGAGGTTCCCCTTCATTTTTTGTTTCAAAGAGAGGCCAGAACAACATCCAAACAAGCCTCCAGAATGAAGAAGGGAACAAAGAAAGAACTAGTTACCTAGAGTACTGCCAAGAAGTCAATGGACACTGTTCTGGAGGAAAGTCGTCAGAATACCTTGAAGAGGCGCAAGTTAACTAGGGCAATGGTGCTTGCAGAGGAAGCTCCATCTTCTCAAGTTGTTGTGTTGGATACTGAGAACCCGCCTCATGCAGTGGAAAAGAGTCCAGAAACTGCATGGGAGTCTCACTGGAGTAGAAAGGCTCGAGCCAAAGGAAAGAAACAAGCCACCCCTAAGGAACCTTCCGAAGAACCTGGTGCAACTGTGAAAAAGCCAAAAGAGAAATATATCACTAAAGAGTCCTCAAAGAGGAAGAGGGATGTAAGTAAGGAGTCTGATGCTTCCTTGAAGGAATGAGTTGATAACATTTGAAAACAGAAGGTGTTGGGTGGCAGGATATTTGACCCGAACATAGCTGGGATGCATGGTATGCAAGAACTTCTAGAGATGGTGAGATTCCAGGGTTGAGAACACTTGTTCGAACCCCCTCTGACCGTAATGTATGAGAGTGAAGTCTCCGACTTCTACTCATCCTTGATGTTTACTAATGAGGAGGAAATGGTGTATGCCACTGTGGGAGAAGTTGAGATCTCCCTAAATTCCATGTCCCTTGGAAGGTTACTTGAAGTGCCCTATGAGAGGGAGTTCGCGGTTAAAGACAGGCAGGCCTATAGGGATTTTCTGAAGATGATTGGAAAACTAGAGGGGAATCTAAAGAGTGATAGGATGTTCAACAAACAGCTGAAGCCCGAATACCAGCTGTTCTTCGAACTTTTAAACAAAGTTGTCCTTCCAAAGCATCGTTCCATTGCCGCTCTGGTAGACTTGTTCATCATGGAAGCCCTGAGCACCTTTCAATTTCTGACTCTTCCGGCTCTCATGATTGAACACATGGTCAAGATTGTTGGATCTAAGGATAGATGCCATGGGCTGGCTTATGGGTATTTTCTCACTAAGGTGTTCAAGCACTTTAGGGTTTCTTTGGGCGTGGAACAGTAGCTACCAGGAAGCAAATGTTCACCTTAATCATGCTAGAGAAGTGTGAATGTGTAGCTAAAAGGGGTGGCATCAGTGTACAATCTACGATTTCTGTATTAATTGAGGCACAACGACGTGAAATTGAGGAAA
The DNA here is from genome assembly GCA_018107945.1 of Datura stramonium. Taxonomy (NCBI): domain Eukaryota; kingdom Viridiplantae; phylum Streptophyta; class Magnoliopsida; order Solanales; family Solanaceae; genus Datura; species Datura stramonium. The sequence goes on from JACEIK010000880.1 coordinate 147,968, forward strand.
TTGACAAGTTAATAGTGTTGCTTGCTTAGAAGGAAGCAAAGATGGATCTTCTAAAGGAAGAAGGGTCAGGTGAGGAACCTGGTGCTATATTGGAACTACAAAATGAAAATGTTGTATTGAAAGGTGAAAACACTGCACTGAAGAAACAGTTGGAGGACTTGACTCAGCAGATGCTGCTCAATCAGCATGTTGCCAACGAGAGGATTGATAAACTCCTTTTCAAATTGTGATCCATCTCTGTTTAGTCCTCCCTTTCCCTTCCTTCTTCAGCCCCCTCTTCTTAGTGCTTTGCCCTGATCCTTCTCTCCCTTGTTTGGCATAGTTTGTATGTTTGTTCAACAACTTTTAGTAAGACTGTGATTGCTACTATTTTTTTGTACCTTGGGAAATATGTTTTGGTTAGAATGACATCTTATCTATTTGTCTCATTACTTATTGCATTTTTTTATTCGTGTTGTGTTGCCCCAACGGCCATGAGTTAACATTGTCTATGTCTCTCTCCTTTGTATTACTGTTGCTCTTTCTAATGATGCCAAAAGGGGAAAGTTAGGCATAAGGGGAAACTGGTGAAAGGGAAAATTGGTTTAAGAGGGAATTAATGTAATGGGGAATAGTAGCTCTCAAGTGTAAGATGGAAAGGTGATAAAATGAACTTTGGGGTACTTGACTTGTAAAGGGAAAGAATCTGAATCATAGGTTTGTCATCATCAAAAAGGAAAAAATTGATGAAGTTTTATGTATTAGTTTTGATGATCTGACAAACCTATCGGGGAACCAGGTCAAGAATCAAATTGTCTCTGGCAAGGGTCAACTTACTACAACTGGCAAAAGCAACTTTGCATACTACCACTGCTGTCGTGGCATAGTGGCAGACCTGCGTTGCTACATGTTTTTATCCAGTGGACAATCCCTTACACTCTCTCTCTTATCTTTGATATAGGCTTGACACAAGATAAATTATTTGTCACTTTTGTAACTCACAAGAAGAACACCTCCTCTCCTTCAAAAGCCACCCGAAGACAAAGCATCAATAAAAAAAGAATAACCAACTTTTATCAATTGTATTTATTTAGTTCTAGGTTGTTGATCTCTTGTCTTTTGTTCTTAACTTGTAAACCTACTCCTCTCACGAGAAGCATTTGTAGGTAGTTATTTTTTGTGTTTTAATTTCACTGGTTGGTAGGATAGAGTCAGCCTTTTATTTTCTTTGTAATAGAGTTATTACAAAGGCTTAAAATAGAGGTATTGTAAGGGGGAAGAGATTAAGATTTTAATTCCTAGGTTACATGAGTTTGTAATTTGAATTAGCCCGACTATTTTAGTGGAGTTTGGAATCCTACCAGTGTAGGTCGTGGTTTTACTCTCTTGGGCAAAGAGGTTTCTACGTAAAACATCTTGTGTTATTGAGTTTCTGCTTCAGTTAAAAAAACTAGGTAAGGGGCCTGGTTCTAAATTGTGTTTGGTGAACGCATGCAATCTAACAATAGATAAATAGATTTCCTGGGCAATTGAGCACGCCATATCACCAGGTTGATCAAGTCCCGCAGTTATATAGATATATAGATAAATAGATTCAAAAATTAACTGCGATTCAAGCGTTGATCTACGATTATTCTCAAACAGGGTCCTTTTCATGGATTGTTCACTCCCCCCCCCATCCTCCTCCTCATCTTCATTTTGCCTGTTTCATTCTATCGCACCCTCCCCTCTACCACCAAACCCGCACGCACCCTTTCTCGCACCACTCCTTCATCAATCCCCTCCACTATGTAGTCCAAGCCAACCTTTATTACAACATTCACCCTTACTTCACCACCACCCACCACCCCTCGAAAGAAGGGCATACTTCCGGATATTATTATATATGGGTACCTCTTGGTCATAATTTTGGTTTGTCTCATGGCTGGTGTGCATTCATGCTTTGAGGATTAGCTCTGGTTACGACCAGCCAAAGACGGAGCTGGACTTCCAATTTTTTGGGTTCTTAGAGGGGACTGACTTCAACCAATAATAGCTGGGTTCTAGACCTAATATCTATAGATATTAACACAAATATATTTGGTCCGTAGTTGGTTAAGTAAATAGCATAGTAAGGGTATTATTATGTTTTCAATTATGTTCTTTGTTTACTGTTTAACTACCTTCCATTTTTTATTAAAATTAAGTTTTTTCCAATTCTTGCTTATACTAAGAGGCTGATTATGTCATGATATTAAATTTTTATTGATCATTTAACTGTAATTCTCCTTATGCACACAAAAGGTATTGGCTCATTATATCATATTGGTCTTTAAACATTTGATTAATCTATCTATCAAATTGTTGGTCCTTAGAGTAGGTATAGATGGTGCAAGTAATCGAGGATTCATGGTATATAGAAGGCATACTTGTTCTAGACATTATTCGTAAATATATCTTCTGTTGCAAAGCTTTTATTCCTATTTTTATACTTGATTCTCCTGCAATATGTTGCATCAATTGAAGCTTCATAAACTTTGTTTATCATAAGAATAATGTATTGACCTAATTCTCAACAAAAGTTGCTTCCTATTCAATCTCTATTGAGTTGCAATCTCTTGGTTTGTGTTTTTTTGATTAACCATTAATTTGGTTGCCCTATTTTTCTCGGATATATGTTTTGAAGAAAGCTAACTAGGGACAATTAGTCACTAGAACATTTTCAATGATGAATAAACAATTAAACTGAAGCTTGAAATTGCCCTATATTCTAATAAGACAATTCAATCTTGCCTCAAGAATTTTAAATAGTGCAAAATGAGGAGAGCTAACTGAAAAAACCAAGATACGACAACCCAAATTCTCAAAGAACTAATACCAATCTCCTATTTTATTATTTCAACTTTAAGTTTTTATTAATTTCTATTTCTAATGTTTTTGCAGGAAATTGTTAAAGGTCTCCACACAAACATAAACTTTTAAATTTTTTTGGTGATATGCTTTGAATTCAAAATTCTTCTTACTCTAATAGTTTTCTGAAATTGCATTTCAAAGCTCTTCTACACATACTGTTGTCATGACATATGACTAATAAATATAGTCATCTAAGATATCCAATTGCTAGATCCTGATGAGTATGAGGAATGATATTTGCTAGTCTCACAAACCACCAGCTTTACAGGTAGAGTTATTGATTTCACTTGTTGTTCTTCGTGAAGATAAAAGAAAAACTTATTGTTAGTTGCAAAGAAAATAGCACATTGTGTGAAGGTTTAGAACCAGAGTCTTTACCGTAAATGTGAAGTATCATGTATGCTTGTATGATAAAATTTTACCTCTAACTGAATAAATCTGTTTTTGATAGTGTGTGCTGGTTGAGAAAATATTTCCTCTGTGGGTGCACAAAAAAGCAGTATATGGTTTGACTGAGATTTCTAGAAGAGAAATTCAGGGTCTCTGTTTAGTTGCAAATCCTAACTGTTATTCAACATCTGCTGAACTTTCTCTTATCCCCTTGATAAAGGTTTGTGTTTACGTTTTGAAATGTACTACAACAGAGCATATATTTATTTCATAGTATATAAATTTGGCATGATTGCTCACGTATAAACCTTGACCATAGAGAGTAAGATTATAGACAGAGTTTTCTTTGTTTGATCACTTGAATTTAAGTGAATAATTTTTTTATCGATAACATGAAGATAATTTTGAGAGAGAGAGTTACTTGAGAAAGGTAATATTTGAACTTCTTTCAAATTGTTTTACTTCTGCCCCAATTTCAAATCAATTTCTAGTCTAGAATTGTCTAATTTTGAGGGGACTTATCCACTGTTTAATACCAACTAAAATTTGATGTATGAGCAAGATCATTAATCCTACCCAATAATGAATAGGCAAGATTGCTGACATGTTATATGATTGGACTCTGTAAGTAAGGGTATATATGTTTGTAATTCATGCACTAACTTAGCTCTGAATTTTTGTTGTGTTAATGAATCTTTAGATACTAATAAGGAAATGCACATACGTTATTCATTGAAGAGCTCCAAATTCGACTGATATCTAAATCGAAAGATATGCTAGGAAATTCTTGTGGGTTTATTCTATTTAAGCAAATAATCAATGTAATCAGGTATGGAATATAATACGGGCATAGAAACTTCGAGGCAAATGTACCCTATGATACTGGAATAAAGTGCAAATGTTGCATATGGTCCGTGTTTATCCCTTTGCCAATGCTGCAAACTCTATAGTATGATGCACAAATTTTATGCATGTACTAGAAAGGGAAAGCCACAACACTGTGGAACGCTGGCAGCAGTTACAGTCATAGAACTACAATCAATCAACACAAAATTATCTGTGTGATTCTGTGATCCATAAAAACCATAAATCTGTGAAAGGAGGAAATTAGATCTTCCCAAACTGGAGTTTGATAAAGTGGAGGAATTACTGATACTTTTTCTTTTGATAAGCAGAAGAATTATTTGTTCTTAAAGAAGCTTTGTCTTCATTTCCTTGTCTCATTTCCCTTTCGCCAGTATCATTGATGAACCATCTACTCAATAAGTCTGCTCTTTCTTGTCCTTTATTTCACTATGATTCCTAGGCATTGGTTATCTACTCAATTAGTTTGATCTCTCTTGTCCTTTATTTCACTATGATTCCTAGACAATCGTTGTATAATTTTTTAGAGTTTCTCCTATTCAATATTGGGTTTAAATGAATGGGCTTGTTTGTGTGAAAATATCATAATTTTGGCCCTAAAACTTATACGTAAATGTATTCCTGCACTTAGCTTCTCATGCCTCATATGGAGCTAAAGATGATTGTTTCATTTTCATTTGTAGTAAAAATATAGGTTACATCAAAACTGGGTAGCTAGTCAAGCCTAACACAGGTATTCACTTTCATTTTTGGAATTATTCAACAAAGATTTTAATGGCTTCTAATTTACTTAATGATATTTAGCTGATTCTTCCAAGATCCACTATTGAACATTTATCTCAACAATACTGCCAGTTGGACCGGAAACTAATCTCAGCTTTTTGCTCCACCTGCAAGGTTTCTCAAAAGATCTAGTCTTTTACTACAAGATATATTCTACTTGCGATGCATTCGTTTTGTCATGTTGATTGTTGAAATTTTAATGCAAGATCATATGACCTGTTCGGTGAAAATACTATCCTACTTGCAACCGTTGTGTTGAACCATTTGGACATCATTGCCCCTGGTTCTCAAATTGTGGGGGGACGTATAAATTTGTTTAATAGCTACTAAAGGACATAAGCAGAGTACAAAAATCTGCTATTCAGTGATTTTGTCTAATTTTTTTATTTGTATGCATGTTGCTTTGTCCTTTGCGGGGTGCCTTTCTGATCATATGCAATACAAATGAGTGTTGGTATTTTTTTTTTGAGAAGTAAAATTGGTTTATACTAAAACACATTATTTGTTTTTTTACTTCATATTCCTGTTTTCTCTCTTATGTTTTCTCACATTATCTGTAAACTATGATAGTAGTACTGAAGAGTTTCGTGGGCCACAAAATTAATATTAGATGCAGCTCGCTGGATATGAATCTCTAATCTTATAACTATGAATTACAGTAATTAGTAATTACATAAATACAATCAATACTTCCCTATTTATATTTGTCAGGCATACATCTCATTGTTTGTTCCTTTTCTTTCTTTTGGCAATATTTTATCAGTTTGTAGACTTCCTCACTAAATGCAGGTTACAAGCAGATTGAATATCAATGGGATTTAGATATACCAGAGACTTCAGAGGATCGAATCAAGTTACTTAAAAAGGAGTTCAAATTCCTTGATTTTTTTCTCAGCTTGCAGAGCTTCATAGATTTATCATACATGCTAGATGTCATAGACAAAGCTCAAGCTCTATTTCAAGGTGATGTTGTTGACCTCATAGAGATCAGCATGATCGATCACGTTGATCAGGTTACCAATCAATTGCAAGTCAAGATTGGGTTGACTAAGTTGGAAATCAGATCTGAATACTCCTTCTCCAAAGTCAACAAGGATGGTGTTGTTACCCCTAAATTTGTAATTAATTTCATTAATACTGTTGTAGAAGTCTCAGCAATAGCACTCATTCATATAGTTGATAAAAAAGTTTTACAGTCGAGTAACAATAGCTGTTCTACTCTATGTTTGAAATAAAGGATATAAGGGCAGAGTTGTATAGCATGTCAGAATTTAAAAATTGAAACTAAATCAGATTTTAGGCATTGTATTCTGAATGTGGGGTACATAATCTAAAAAAATAAAATAATCTGGATGCTGATGTAGGCCAGCGGCACCCAGCCGGCATGGGAATACATCCAGCGGCACACGCACGCAGCCGGTATGGACACGCACTCAGCAACACGATCTAGTATAAATCTTAGTAGCATGATGCAGATGCTCAGTTTGTTAATGAATGATAAGAGAATCAACTCTTTGTTGCTTCGTGTTTTGCAAGCAATGATTCAAGCGAGTCTTGGCTAGTCGATAACGGATACAAATATGACTTATGATAAGAGCTTTTTAAAGATTTGAAGCCTACTGGAGTTGCAAAAGTTATAATAAGCCATGATGGTCATATTCCATCAAAAGAAATAGAAACCACAATCATGTACTAAAATAATTGTTGATGATCTTTATGTACCCGACTTAGACTAAAATTTGTTAGTTGGTTGCCAATTATTAGAAAAAGTTTCAAATTATATTTCAAAAATAAATATTACTTGATCAAGGAAGCCTCGGAAAAAGACTTATTTAAAGTCAAAATGATAGGCAGAAGTTTCTCATTAAAAGAAGAGCAGATGGTGTATTCAATAAAAGAAACTATTATTGAGTTATGGCATAGGAGATGCAAATACTATCATTATCAAAGGCTTTTCAAAATGCAAAAATTGAAGATGGTGGAGAACATTCCTAACCTGACAGTAAGTTCTATAAATTATCGTGACTGTCAATCTGGAAAATAAAGTAGACTTCCATTTCCAAAGGCAACTTGGAGAGCGATAAGAAAGTTGCAGCTGATTCACATGGATATTGGAGGACCCCAAAGGATTCGTTCACTTAAAGGTAGTATTTAATACGTTATTTTTATTGATGGTCTGACCCGAACGTACTGAATTTATTTTGTAAAGTTCAAATCAGGAGTATTTTCTGAAAGTTCAAAGTGAAAGTGGAAAATGAAAGTTGCAAAATTCAAATTTTATGATCTGATAACAGCAAGGAGTATACTTCTCATCAATTCCATCTATTTTGTGAGAAAGAAGGAATTGAACATCAACTTACCCCTCCCTATACTCGAGAACAAAATGGAGCTAGTGAAAGAAGAAATAGATTTTTATGGAGATGTCAAAATGTATGTTGCATGAAAAAAATTTGCCAAAGATGTTTTGGGCAGAGGCAACAAATACAATTGTATTCCTACAGAATAAACTTTCCTCAAAGGCTGTGAAATATCAAACTCCTTTTGAAGCATGGTATGAGTACAAACCTTAGCTGCATTTTCTTAAAGTGTTTGCTTATCTTTGTTTTACATATGTTCTTCCGGTTAAGTAAGATAAATTAAACTAGACAAAAAGGCTGCCCCTAGACATTTTTATTGGGTACAGTACTATTTCAAAGGCGTATAAAATTTTTCAACTAGAAGTTGAGAAGATATTTAACTCTAGAGATGTCCACTTCATGAAAAATGAAGAAAGGAATTGGGAAGACTCAAAGAATATCATTCAGAAAATAAGCTCATGGTTAAACGAAAGGGAGGATGATCCACCAATTAAGGAAACTCGATTTCTCTATCATATATATCATAGATATTATGTTGCAATATGTGAACCTGCTAGCACTGAAGATGCTCTCAAAAAGCCCAAGTGGAAAAATGCAATAGAGGAAGAGCTATTTATGATCGAAAAAAATACTTGGCAGCTTATTGACAAACCTCAAGGCATAAAGGTAATTGGGATAAAATGGGTAATTCGAACCAAGATAAATGTTGATGGTTCAATCAACATGCATAAAGTAAGGCTTGTAGTTAAGGGTTATGCACAAATTTTTGGGGTGAATTATTGTAACACTTTTGCTCTAGTTGCTAGGCTCTACCCAGTCAGATTGGTTCTTACTGTTTCTACACAATGTAGCTGAAAAGTGAATAAGATGGATGTTAAATCAATATTTCTTAACAGAATTTTTGAGCAACCTGAAGGTTGTGTTATAGAAGGAAAAGAAGAGAAAGTCTACCCGCCGCATAAAACTCTTTATAGCCTAAAACAAGTACCAAGATCTTGGTATAGTTGAATAGATAATTATTTGCTTCGCCTCGATTTTGAAAAAAGTCTTTCAGAATTCATGCTACACATTAAATACAATTGTCACTCCCTGTCTTGGAAGGCATGACTGACACCTAGTGCCACACTGGGATCTGAACTGACCTGACTGGGCTTGTGCACTTCTGGTGCATGCCTGCAACTCAATTCAAGAAACGACGAGCTATATCTTGACTGTAAATACAGCCTCAGGCCGACAAGGCCTCATAGCTACCTATAAAAGAGAACAGCTAACCAACAACAACACAATAACAGGGATCCTATGTAGGTCGATAAGACCATCATGCTGCCTAGTTATAACAGAAATGAAAACAAACCACTATACTGGACCCCACATGACCAACATATAAAATACGATATACATGGGCCCCACACAGCTAACAACAACCAACTGACTGAAGACTGTCGTCTGCAAGCCTCTAGGAATGAAAATATTGATTGGGACAGGGCCCGGCCTACCCAAAAGCTATACAATAAAAGACGGGTAGCTTCTATAACCTGGCAACTCCAGATGAAAAGAGCTGGCCAATATGCTGACTCTGAATAGCTACTAACAGAGGTCCTGAATCCTATCTGTCTAAACCAGCAGGCAAGTATGTAGTTTCCCATAGTTGGGCGTCAGTACAATATGTACTGAATATATAAGGCGGTAACAGAAGCTGATTAAAACTGATAAAGAACTGAAAGTGAACAATAGTAAGGGCCAGAAATTAACCTTTACGCTTTCTTATCCATAACCTGCATATGGTAAATCACTACACGTATATGAGCTGAAACTGTATGACTATTCATTCATAAGATATAGCTGGCAGACAAATATACAGACAAGAACCTAACCTGGCCTCTATAAGCCAGGAAGGTACAAGCAATACAGAATAACCTACCTAGGCCACCATAAGCCTCGGCAGGTGCCAATCAGTCTATATACCCCTATTGGTACCCCGTAGACTCTGTAAGTAACTGTAACTGTATCTGAGCTATCTAGGCTCCTGTAACTATATTTGAGCCATTTGGGATCCTGTAACTATATCTCAACCCCGATCCTTGGCTTGACTGAGGATCATAGTGTAACTGCTGTAACTGGATCCCGAGCCTTGGCTGGACTATGGATCATAACGTATCTATTGTAACTGGATCCCGAGCCTTTGCTCGACTATGGATCATAATGTAACTGCTGTAACTAGATACGAACCTCACAACCTCTATCTGGTGTAACTCAATACGGCCTTCACGACCTCAATCTGATCCTTTCAAACATCACACTACCCCTACAAGCATGGCCCTATAGGCCACAACATCCAACAACCCAAATGTCGTAAGGAAAAACCACTCAAGCTAGGGTTAACTCTGGCGAGGGTTACTATATCATTGTTGTCATCTCAATTCTATTCATAACAACTGACCATAATAGGCTTACTCTAGAATACTTTTCCTCTGCGTAAATCAATGTGTGGGCTGCTACTAATCGAATTTGTTCCTAAGCAGTCAACCCTAACCTTCCATAGGTAGCTTATTATAACTCTTAGCCTAGAGGTAATACTGTAACACTTTAGTTCTAGTCCCTTAGAAACTAACTTGGTCTGTTCAGATTTCATATGCCTTCTCTTGGCGATTCCTAACCTTGTAGGTATGTTATCTGGACTTAGTTGTTCTTGGCAACCTGTACCTGAGTATCTTATAAGAGTAGGCTGGGGCGTTGGCCCCGTATCTATCTATTAACAAATCTTCCTTCTTAGGGTATCTACTGCTCTATCAAACTGGTAAAAATGGGGTGGTTCCCTAAATGACCTATATGATAAGCACTGCGTCGACTGAAACTAACTGTCATTGGCAGTAGCCACTATATGGCAGACTGACCCCCATTTCACTAGGCAACCCTAATGCCGCTGACTCTAGGGTAAGACCATACTAACATAATTCTGGCCCTGGAGGTGTCGAGGTACACCAACGGCCTCTAAGAGAGCGTTATTGACAATGCAGGCGCCAAACTGATAGTTATATCGCCCGGCTCGCCTATGTTATTCAACTTACTAACTCAGGCCCAACAACTATCCACAAACTTCTAAAGCCTAGGCGTGACTCCAAAACATTAATTCTACTAACACAGTGAACAGGAGGACGGAGGAGTTTCTAGGACACTTCTAGTGTGAGTCACACTTAACATCTTCTTTCCAGACAAAGGATACTGCCTTATACTCTTAAAATGCTTTCTAGCAGCTAGACACAACATATGTAATCATAACCTATTGATAGTAGCTAATGTCAACATACATGATCCTTATATACTAGCAGCAGCTAATTACAACATGTAGGATCATTGTCTATATTCAAAACATAGGTCATATTATTATACGAAGAGAATAACTTGCCGAAGAAATAAGCCTTAACATACCTCAAATGTCGATTCTCATTTAACTGATTAGTTTCAACCTGTAGCCAGTGGTTCTACTCAACTGCAGTCCTTAGGCTGAGATCATAGGGCTAGTTTCAATACTAAATTTGGCAAATAACAATATCTTTCAATAATAATATTAACCATAATTCAACCTTATTTAACTCGGTCGAAAACCCACAGTTTCTCGAGATTTTAGAAGGGAGAAATCCGTACCTATTTCCTGTGGCTATTTAGAATTAAATTTGGAGCAATTCCGACAACCTTTACCCAGCGGGGTTCCAGCTCGCCTAGCGAATTTTCATGAAATAACTCCGCAAAGATGCTTATCATAGGCCTAGAACTTGTTATCCAAGGAAATTTGTGTTTATACGGAGTTTGACAGCGTAATTTGACAAAAATCAAATGAAACCCACGTTTACTCTCAAGTCTTGGTCGAGGGAAATGTTTTGAAATGATTCAATGAAACCTTGAAGGGCTTCTATATATATTTGGGTGGTGGCAGGGGTGGCGCGGCGCGCCAGCCATAACGTTGGACCAAGGGTGCGACGCGCCAGCCATGGAACCAGCATGGCCATGCGGCGCGGCGCCCAGGGCGCTTGGCCTTCGGCCCCGGCCTCCTGCTCGCTCGATGTCGTGCTCGAATACTCATCCCCCAGGCCCTTTCTTACATGCATTGTACTCCCAAAACTCTCAACATACGTACACACGTATCGGTTAAATGCTAGGTACTTATGAGGTGTAACATCCTTCCCTCCTAGGAACATTCGTCCTCGAATGTGGTATTTAGGCTCCAAAGACTTAACTTCTTTAAATACTACCGGAAAAATTTCGGCAAAGTATCCTCTGTCATCTGGACTATCTGAAAAACTGAAACGCAAAAATGTCCAACATAGGTGTCTCACAGGACACCACAACCAATTATCCCACAATATAGAAGTAAATAACTGAGTAGTGCTTAGTAATATAAGTAATGAAATAACATCTGAACAACGTTCTCACCTCAACATCTGGGTCAAGTCTGGAACAAATGAGGATACCTAGATCTCATACCATCCTCAGTTTTCCAAGTCATTTCTTCCACATTTTTGTTCCTCCACAAGGCTTTAATGGAAGCTACACCTTTAGTTCTCAGTCTATGAACCTGTCTATTTAGTATTGCAGTTGGCATCTCTTCGTAAGCTAATTCTTTTGGAACTTGAATATCCTCAACTGGAACAACCCGAGACGGGTCCCCTATACACTTTCTCAACATAGACATGTGAAAAACTGAGTGAACCGATTCTAACTCTAGAGGCAACTCTAACTCATATGCCACACGGCCTATTCGTCAAAGGATTCGATACGGCCAAATGAATCTAGGGCTACGCCTTCCCTTCTTACAAATCCCATCACACCCTTCATTGGAGAATTTTTAGGAACATCCAGTCATTTCTTCAATTTCTAACTTCTCCATATGCTAGAGTAAGATATCCGGTGACCCTGGGCTGCCGGTACATATCTCCGAATTAGTTTAACTATTTCCCTCCGACTAATGCAGTATGCTCGATTCAATTATCACTGAGTTACCTTCTTCAGGCCATCATATAGGAAACCTACATTCCCACCTCTAACATAACTCTGGGTGTCTGAGTCGTGTGCTCTGCTTGGGTATTTATTTGGGGACGAGGGGCGGTACTTAAATTAACATGCATCCCAATTTGTCCTGATAGCTCTTCCTAAACTTAGCTATGAGTTGTGCCCCTTTGCCTGAAGTTAATCGACACTGAGATACCATATAGCCGGAATGTTTCTTTTGTATTCAATTCGATGTAGTCTTTAACTGAAACATCATTCTAATCGGCAATAAATAAGTTAATCTAATTAGCTTTTCAACAATGACACAATAAGGTCACATTTACGCCTGGTACGAGGTAACCTTATAACTATATTCATTTTATCTACTTCTCACTTGCACGTAGGCGTGGCTATTCTCTAAATTAGCCCGCCCGATTTCTAATGCCTAGTTAGCTCTTGCTGGCCATTAGAGCTTTGTGTCACAACTCTACAATATCCTTCTGCTTTCTGTGCCAGCAGTAAATATCTTTTATAACCTAGCGCATTTTTGTCAAACCCGAGTGGGGGGAAATGACGGTCATGGTATGCCCTACTACAATCTATCGACGAAACTCTACGACATTTAGAACATAAATTCGACCTCTAGGTCTCAAAACTCTGTCCCCTACTATCTCCAAGGCCGGTGACTCCTTCTGTTGGGCCTTAACTCTGGCTACACTAGGCTAGGGTCTCCGTACCGTCACTCTTCTACCTCCGCAATTAGTGGGAACATTGCAGTATTCTAGGTTACAACCTCACTATCCTTTAAATATGACCCTGATGCTTATTTCTCGGTATTCGGTGGAGATTCCAAGCTCTATCAGCTCGCTACCGCTTGGAGGTGGTTCTGTTCTCCTCCAAAGTTATATACTCATGCCTTCCCCTTACTCCTAGGGGATGAGATCTGGGACTCATGCCTCCTGTATCTTATTGACAAGGATGCTACTGGCTAAGTCTACTGACCTGTATCGTTCTGACCCACACTCGGGCCATTTTCATTCATATAATCTCTTTGTCTTTCGACATAACAAACTAGGGTCATAGCCATTATTCTTCAGGTATACCTTACCGTCATCCACACCCCGCGATGGGGTTAGTCTATTTCTGGCTTAAATCTTACTATTGCTGGGGGTTTATTGCTTATGGACTCTCACCCGCACCTGGGTGCTACTAACAATCTTACCTACCCTCCCGATTTACAGTTGTGGGGGTCTAGGTGACTTACTTGAATACTAGGGGTCTTAAGCACTTCCTAACGTTTTTCTGAAATCAACAATTCTAGCCTCCTTTATCATTCATGCTGGACAACATCGCGTTAATACCTACAAACTCTGTCATACTGAGAAAAGGATGGGAGGCAGAAAGTAACCATATCTTACTATGATAGGGCTGAGGTATGGAACTTTACAACCTCCGAAGAGTTGGGGGTAAGAACCTCAAAATTTCCCCCTTCTTTAATACCTTTTATGTAATCCAACATTAACTGTCGCTCCTGTCTAATTCTGAATATCTACTAAGTAAACCAACTCATGCATATACTATATTACTGACCTCTTACTCTGAGGCTGTAAGAATAATTAGGAACGGTGCTGACATATCCATTACCTTATGAGGTTCCTGGTGCCCCGGAGGATATTGGGGTGATTAAAAGACATCTGTTTTTTCCTTTAGGCTAACTGTCTCCCTCCTATTATGGCACCTCACTGGTACCCTCTCCTGCTGTTGTAGCTGACTTGCGGCTGACTGAAGTCTGTCTCATAACAAACATGATTTTAGAAAGACATAAAAAGAAAACTTAGGAACTCATCCCTATACAACTCGGCTCTATAGTACGATCTGAGAAGGAGGGGTAACTATACTATTATGCCTTGTAGCCTCCGTCTTATAAAATGTGGTGCACAACACATTTATAAATAAGACTCTACTAGACATGACTTGCAGACTCCCTGGATACGATCTGCTCTGATACCAAGTTTGTTACGCCCCGCCTTGGGAGGCATGACTGACACCTAGTGCCACACTAGGATCTGAACTAACCTGACCGGGCTTGTGCACTTCTGGTGCATTCCTGCAACTCAATTCAAGAAAACGACGAGCTATATCTCGGCTGTAAATACAGCCTCAGGCCGACAAAGGCCTCATAGTCACTTGTAAAAGAAAACAACTAACAAACAACAACACAATAACAAAGATCCTATGGGGGCCGACAAGACTACCATGTTGTCTAGTTATAACAGAAATGAAAACAGAAAACTGTACTGGGCCCCACACAATCAACATGTAAAATACAACATATATGGGCCCCACACGGCCAACAACAACCAACTGACTAAAGATTGTAGTCTGCAAGCCTCTAGAAATAAAAGTATTGGTCGGGATAGGGCACCAGCCTACCCAAAAGCTATACAATAAAAGACGGGTAGCTTCTACAACCTGGCAACTCCAGAAGAAAGGAGATAGTCAATTTGCTGAATCCGAATAACTGCTAACGGAGGTCCTGAATCCTGTCTATCTAAACCTGTAGGCAAGTACGTAGCGCCCCATAGTTGGGCGTTAGTACAATATGTACAGAATATGTAAGGCAGTAACAAAAGCTGATTAAAACTGATAAAGAACTGAAAGTGAACAGTAGTAAGGCCATAAGTTAACCTGTACGCTTTCTTATCCATAACCTGCATATGGTAAATCACTACACGTATATGAGCTGAAACTGTAAGACTATTCATTCATAAGCTATAGCTGGCAGAAAAATACACAGACAAGAACCTAATCTGGCCCCTATAAGCCGGGAAGGTACAAGCAACAGAGAATAACCTACCCGGGCCCCCCATAAGTCTCGGCAGGTGCCAATCAGTCTATATACCCCTATTGGTACCCCATAGACTTGAAAGTAACTGTAACTGTATTTGATCCATCTGGGCTCCTATAACTGTATCTGATCTGTCTGGGCTCCTGTAACTGTATTTGGACCCTGAGCCTTGGCTCGACTGAGGGTCATAGTGTAATTGTTGTAACTGGATCCCAATCCTTAGCTTGACTATGGTTCATAATGTATCTACTGTAACTGGATACGACCCTCGCGACCTCTATCTGGTGTAACTCAATATTGCCTATGACCGTTTAGAATCCAATTTGGAGCAATTCCGATAAACTTTACCCGACGGGGTTCTAACTCACCGAGCAAATTTTTATGAAATAACTCCGCAGTGATGTAACTCCGCAGTGATGCTTCTCTTAGGCTTAGAACTCGTTACCCAAGGCAAATTTGTGTTTAGACGGAATTTGACAAAAATCAAATGAAACTCACGTTTACTCTCAAGTCTTGGTCGAGGGAAATGTTTTGAAATGATTCAATGAAACCTTGAAGAGCTTATATATATATATTTGGCCAGTGGCAGGGGTGGCGCGGCGCGCCGGGCTAGAGGCATGGTGTGCCGGCCATAGCGCCAGCATGACCGAGCGGCGCGGTGCCCAGGGCGCCTGACCTCCAGCCCCTGCCTCCTGCTCACTCGATGTCGTGCTCGAATACTCATACCCCGGGCCCTTTCTTGCATGTGTTGTACTCTCAAAACTCTCAACATACGTATGCACGCATTGGTTAAATGCTAAGGACTTATGGGATGTAACAACAGTAATAGTGAGATTCTTGTTGTTTCTCTTTATGTGGATGACATTTTGATCACAAGGAGCAGTCCAAAGTTTATTGATAAGTTCAAGCAAAATATGAAGCAAGCTTTGAAATGAGTGATCTTGGTCTGATGACTTATTTCCTCGGAATGGAGGTTACACAAGGAAAAAAAATGAGTGTTTCATTTGCCAATAAAAATACGCAAGGAAAATTCTCAAGAACTTCAAATTGAAAAATTACAAAGAGATGAATACTCTCATAACCAAAAGGAGAAAATAAGCAAAGATGATGGAGCTGAAAAGGTGGAGGAACATATTTTAGAAGTTTCATTAGGTTTTTGATGTATATCTTACAACAACAAGACCCGATATATTATATGATGTACGTGCTCTATCAAGGTTCATGCATCGTATGAGTGAAGTACATTTGAAGGCAGTCAAAAGAATTATGCGGTACATCAAAGGAACCATCACCTATATATGGAGTCTAGTTCTAGTTTCAGAAGAGTCAAACTGTGAAACATTTTGGGTACTCTAGTAGTGACTGGGGCGTTATGAATGATTTGAAGAGTACTTCATAGAATTATTTTAGTTTTGATTTTGAAATTTTCTCATGGAGTTGTAAGAAACAGGATAATGTGGCTCAATCTATTGCCAAAATTGAATTTGTAGCAGCTAGAACAATAGTAAATCAAGCATTGTGGCTGAAGAAAATTTTGTTTTATCGGCATATGGAACTTACAGGAAACATTAATGTGTTGATAGACAACCAAACAACAATAACTTTTTCTCACAATTTTGTGTTTCATGGAAAAACTAAACACTTCAATATAAATTTTTTCTTTTTGAGAGAAGTACAAAAAGATGGAGATATAACTCTTGTCTACTGCAAGACGAAAGATCAATTGACTGATATATTCATTGAGCCTTTAACAATTAGCAAATTCGAGCTTCTTAGACAGAAAATTGGTGTTTTGCAGCTTCCAAAGCAAGGAGTAGTGTTAAGAATTTGCTTTGAACTGCAGTAAATTTATTTTTACTATCTTAATTTTTGAATAAAACTTAGTCAATTAGTTGTTAGCCATCTATTCCTATTATTTAGGAGTTTGTTCGAAAAATCAGTAATCCTATGCTATACTTCTCTGCTTTCTGTAAATGTAACCTGAAGAAGTCAATAAAATTATACTTCCATTGCTATACTTCTCTGCTTTCTGATTATTTTTTTGTTCTTAAAATTACTAGCAAGAGTGCTCCAAATCTTCCAACATAATATATTTATTCCCTCTTCTTTCAAAAATTTATGGAAGTACGAAAATATACCTCGTTGGTAAGATAGGAAAAGGTAGAAGTACTTTAACCACTTCTTATTTTTGTTTGTTTGAATAATTTGAGGAAAGTATTGGAGGAAACCAAAGTTTGACTATATTATTAGTCAAAGATGGGCACTTGAGCCAATTGGGTAGTTCGAAATTAGCTAAATTTCAATCATCTTTAAGTAGTTTTTTATTTTAACAAAAAATATTTTTATTTTTTACGAAATAGTTTAAACATATTTTTTAGATTTTAAATGAGATGACTTTTGAGTTTTAACAATGTCTTTTATCAAAAGATTTGTGTGGTAATCGTAACAAACATGAAGAAGCATTACCTCTCAAAACGAAATACAAAATATCATATTTCTATCTTCTTTATCTTTTACTATTTTTTTTTAATTTTCTTTTTTGCAATCACAAAAATTTGTTTTCATGGAAAATTCCAGTTAATTGTTGAAATTCAAATTTTGTTCATGTTATAAAATTTTGAAGGAATTTTGCTATAATCTCTATAATGACACCATAAGAGGCTTGAATTTCTTAAAAACAATAATTATAATTTATATTATCAAAACCAATTTTTTTCCTTTTTAAAAATTATTTTTCTAACAACCACTATAGTATATGACTTACAATTTTCGAAAATCTAATCTGATGTTGATCTCTAGAGACTTTTGGAATGCTCAATTTGTGTGGTTTCAATAATGGGCATATTTTGAGTGCCCCATCTAATATGCATGCAACATAATAATGAGGACAAATATATGTTAACCCCATAGATCAAGAATCGTAATGGTAACATAAGTAAATGTAAAGTATGCGAGAAAAAGAAAAATTTCATATGCACATGCGCAGGCGCACATTTTAACATAGTAATGTTAAATCTAATGTTCTTATCTAAATTTTTCTAGGTGAGCGTACGTGATATATTTTTCCTCTACTAAATTTATTCTCCCGTTGAAATTCTTTTAATCCATTCGTTCGGCCCACTCACCCATTAAAAAAAATTAAAACAAAAAATTTTTATTGTTCATTCATGGTGAAATAATTTTATCGCTCAAATCTTATTCAAATTAAAATATAACTTATGTTATTGTGATAGGGGTAAGAGTTATTCCAATAACTCTTATTCATTACACTGATTTTTTTAAAAATAAACGATACAAAAAAACTTAGATTTTCATTTTCTTGTTTACGCATTGGCGGGGGGTCTGGATGGGGTGTAGAAGCTATATATAGACTGATATGACAAAATTTCATGATAGAAAATAATTTGGGACACGCGCAGTTGAAACTATTTGTGTTTCTGTTTCAGATTTTTTAAAATCTAAACGATTAGTGTAATAAATAAAAATTGTTGAAATAACTTTTATCCTACCGCAATAATAGAAATTGAGTTTTAATTTGAATGAGATTTGAGTGGTGAAATCGTATTCATTATAATTGAACAATGAAACTTTTGAGTTCTAATGTTTTGGTGAGTCAGACGGACGGTTTAAAAGAATTTAAATGAGTAAATAAATTTAATTGAAAAATATGTCACGTAGGCGCTAAAATGATGGAGACATTTGATTTAACTGATGAGAGATTAATATAGCTCAAAAATTGAATAATAAAGATAATAATGAACCTAAATAGCTAGAAAAATAATAAAATTACAGGGCAAATATAACCTTTTTGCATTGTTTATTTGATTAAAAATCACAACACACCTAATAACCGTCATGAATTTGGTGATGGAAGAATGAACAAAAGTAAATGAGTGAGAAAAAAAATCAAATTTGCAAATAACTATCAGAATATATGATTTTTATCATAATTTATTTGTGTCCTTTTCATCCTTATTTTAATTAATAAAGACCTTTTATTTTTTTTCTTTTAATATAAAAATAAACAAAAAGAGTGATGCTTTCCCACTAATTTACGTGACTGCAAC
>JACEIK010000880.1:167843-178347 GCA_018107945.1 Datura stramonium
ACTATTTATATATGAGTAAAATTATTTTCTATATATAAAAAATGAATATTAAATCCTCTTTAACTTTTTTTATATTTATTTATTTATATTTTGAACTCACCCGATTGGTCATTTGCTAAAAAGTTGCAATATGACATTATGACCCAATTAATTGTCGGTTAAAGAGCAATTATAAAAAGCGTGACTATATATATCACACTTCCTTTCATTTACTTCAACTGTCCACATTCACACCTTCTTTCATTCATCAATAGCTGAAAAAGGTAACTCCGAATTTCTAATTTCTAAACCCTAGCTCTCTATTCTCGTTTATACATATTGAAATTCATCTGTGTATATGCCGTAGCTCTTAGGAAAATCACTAAGTTAAGCTTTGATTTATGGTGTTTTCTGTTTTGCTGATTTAATTTTCGATTTTTGATTTTTCTTTATTTATTTTCACGTCACTCTGAACAATTAAGGAAGCTTTCGTGTCGGATTGAGTCAAGGTGTTAATTCTGGCTTATTTGAATCCTAAAAGCTAGAATAAACATTGATGATAACAGAAGCAGCAGTGTCAATTTAACGGCTAAAGATTGCTTCATAACTGTAAATAGCAATTGGTTGCAGAGTAGTTGTCAAGGGGGTCTGAAATGGAATTTGGTGGTTTCCTATTCAACACTCGGAGTGAACAGTAGAGAAACAGATACAAAAGGATTCATGTAGTTGATTCCTTCTAGATGATATTTAGATGTATTTGGACTTCCGAACCAGAATGATGGTTGAGTTTTATATAGTTGCAGTTAAATTTATAATTTCTTTCGTGCTTCTTCTTTGTGATAGATTGATCAGTTCTATACAACATTGTCATATTTATTGGCATACTTTGTTTCTGTGCTTTGACTGTCTGCTGTGCTTGTGCTAGTTCTTCTTGTTGTATGCTTCTTTTCATTTTCTATGTGCTTTGAGGATCATAATGTTTATCCTTGATGTTCATGGTTAGTTTTATCGTCTGGCTTGAATCAGGGTATTAGTGGATCTAACAGGAAAGAAGCAAAGATATGGGTCGTGGAGTTAGCAGTGGAGGAGGACAAAGTTCGTTAGGATACTTGTTTGGGGATGGTGAGGCTCCAAAACCAACCAAACCAAATCCCCAGGCTGTTCAAAGTGAAGCACAGCCAATAAATAAAGAGCCATCTTCAAAGCATGTTGCTCCTCCTCCTCCTGCTGATGCCACTAAGCAGATTCCAGCAGGTATTCAGAGTATCAGGGCAGATGGTCAAAACACGGGCAACTTTATCACTGTATGTACTTATGCACAATTATTATAATGTCCTGAAATGCTTGAAAATTCATTGCTATACTTTGCTGGAGAGGTTTCTCAAATTGGGAAGCAAAAAGGGAATAGGGTGGCCTTGGAGCACAATAGTATGCATTTTCCTGTTGATGGTAATGCCAAGACAATTACCAATAACAACTAAGCTAAGGTGAAATTAAGACATCTTCACAAGTCCCCACTTTATAATAAATATAATCCCGTGAGGTACTATTTGAGGTAGCGCTTATCTAATAGCTTGTTTGGTCATGTTTTTGGGAAACTAGACGCACCTAAAGGAAGTACTTATTTCACACAAATTCTCCAATGTAGTTTCAGAAACAGGTAACCTGCTGGTACGGGTTGAATTTTATCCCAGCAGGTTGCACTACTTTGACCCCTTTTCGGCCCAATATATTGAGGAGTCAGTTTGGGTTTAACCCGTTGGGTCGAACATATGAATGGGCCATAACCCAAACTGTCTAAACTAGGGCAGGTTGGGTGGGTTACATGTTAATGGGTTGATTTTTCCACCTTTGCATAACATAAATGGAATTGTATTTCTGAACAAGTAACAGTTGGTTAGTGCTGAAAAAAAAAGAGTAAAGTTTATCATGCTGATTACATGGTACATCCTCATGGAAATTTTAGAGATTAATTGAACTGAAATGCAAATGGATTAGCATTCTGGTTTATTAAATCCAACAGCTAGGCTTTTTCGGACAAGTGTCCTTCAGATATGATTCATGATTAATTTTCATGTGATCTGTTGATGTTGTAGATCCTTCAAATCTAACCAATCATTATATTTACCATCAATGACACTGAATGAGAGTGTGAGTGGGAATAAGTAACAATCAAAAAAATATTACGATTTCAAAAAATAATAATAGTGATAAGTAACAATCAAAAATTGTGAATAAGTAACAATTAGTGTGTCTAAAAATAGTAAAATCTATGATGCGTATTACATTTTGCCTCCTTTAGACTTATTAAGTAGACAGGACATGATACATCTTTAGCTCACCGTGGACATGACCCTATATAGAAAAACATGGATATCGAGGATTAGGAAAGAAGGTTTGTATACAGTCGAGCGTTTTCTTTCTCTCTTTCTTGTGGGAGAACAGGGTTCTAGCTTGGAGCACCTTATCTGCTCCTCCTCCTTTTCAATATTGTTATTATTATTATTATTATNTAGATAAATCTTCAAAAGACCTTGGTTTAATTTCCTACAAGATGTAGATTGTTTCTTTTGCTTTACTTCTCTTTCTTAGTATTTTAATTAGAACTTCTTTCGCTCTTGTATTTTTTAATCATGTTTTTAAAATGTTTTCCTTGAGCCAAGGGTCTATCAGAAACAACCTCTCTACCTCACACCACAAGGTAGGGTAGGGGTAAGGTTTACGTACAGTCTACCCTCCCCAAACCCATTTGTGAAATTACACTTGTTTTTGTTGTAGGCTTATTAAGTAGATAGGTGATGGTAGCCAATGGCTGGCAAAAAAAAATGAAAAATAAAAAGGTCGTTTTATTCAAAACCCCAATTCTGACATCCCTTCTCTCCCACTTCACATAGTCATTAGCTAACTGTTGCTGGATGCTTTCCTTTTCATTTGGAAGCTGTCTGCAACCAAGTTGGTTGGACTCGGCCCAGGTATCCAATACGGGTGCGAATCTAGATGTTGGATTCTTCATGATATAAATTTTAAGATTCGGGGGTATGGATTCAGGTACATATACAGGTGCAGGAATTCAACTAAAAATAGTTCAAATATTTATAAATTAGAGTTATACGTCTAAATAATTAGACATTATGTGGAAAACTAACAAGGTATTGCAAAGAGAAAATATTGATCAAGAGGAGATTCTCAGAAAGAGATAAGGAATAGAATTGGCATAGAAATTTCTATATACAAGGTATTCTATTTGCTTCAACTTCACCTTAACTTTTGTTTTGATTATAAAAATCATTGTATTTGTCCAGAATTTTTCCATCAGTTTTGGTCAAAATACTCAAAATCGTTTGACCAAATCCGATACGAATCCCACACTCATGGTGTATCAGCACGGTTGTGGCACCAAATGTGAAGAGTCTGAGCAACTTAGGCTGCAAATAAATTTATGAAAAGATTTTTAAAAAGAAAAAAACAAACTTAAATGTTAATTCAAATTCAAACAAAAGAAATGTTAATACAACTCAGCATATGAAAATGGGTTGCTTAGTTCTTTATCAAAACCATTCCCATTCAAATTTAACCTTGTTGATCTGGTTGACAATCTGATTCGTCAAATTTATAGTGGATGGATCATTGGATTTACATCTTGCCATTTATTGAGTCCAGCAATGAAATGAGGACAAGATATTGTACATGTATCATCTTTTGTGTGATGAGTTTTTTTAGCACATTTCTACCAAATGATAAATTATCTGTAGACAGTGGTCTGTGGATCTTATGTCACTGCTATTTCCAATGGTTTCACTCAATGTGTTTCGGTTTATGATACATGGATAAGCTGCAAACACACTCTGTCGACGTATCTTTCGTGTTGTGAAGTGAATATGTTCTGTTGACTGATCTCTTAAGGAATTGTTGAGGATACAAGTTCTTTGGTTAGAAAAACTAATTGCTTCTCACTGTTGAATTACATGAAGTAGTTGTTTGTTGGATGGGCCTTTTTCTTGCATTTATTGTTTATATCATTTGTTTAGGGAAAATTGTGTGGTTTTAACTCAGGTTATTGGCTTGTTGCAGGACCGGCCATCTACCAAAGTCCATGCAGCCCCTGGTGGTGGATCTTCTCTGGGGTATCTCTTTGGTGGTGGCAGCAGCTGATAAATAATTTCCAATCACCCATCGTTGTTTTATTATTTCTTATACCTCTGTCTTTCAACTTATCTCGTGAATGTAATTGTGTGTGTTGCAGAACGTCTGTGTTATTAAATGTTTGCTACCTGGTGGGTGAGGGGTGTTTTTTTTAAGGCAAAGGATAAGTGGTTCAATTGCACAAACTTCTGTCCATAATCGCAGTTGAAGGCCAAGATATTCTAAGCTACTCTCTTTGTTATATGGCTTTTGTTAATTGACTGTTGGTCGAACATCATCTTGTTGCATAAGTACCGTACTCTCTGATTATATTGTTGTTCGAGGGAAAGTGAATGGAAATATACCAAGATCACAAAATTTTGCATCATAGGGTATTACGATTTCTTTGAAAAGATTACTTAGAATTATATTGAGATGTGCAAGTTTTGGATTGAGAACCTCATGATAAAGATATGTTAATACTCTATGAAATAGACCATATTCTTATCTCACTAACTGACAACATCCTCCTACTAGCTGCTCAACTCCATGCCTTTGAGCAAAATAAGTAGTTCACAACTGTTGTGAGGATATCCATCATATAAATGTGATGATAAATATTTTTCTGCTAAAATGACTCCTGTTTTCTTAAAATTATATACAAAAACTATAAATTTAATAGTATATTATATGATCCAGAGATTGTTATGAGCTATGTTGAACTCCATGTATTCTTCTATCCACGGATTACATTGAATTTGCAAAAATAGAAATGAAGCGTTAATACTAATTTGAATAATACTATCAATTTATATAATTTAGATTAAAATAAAATCATTAGTTGTCACGCTAGTTACCTCTCTCGGCAAGAAAGCATTAGTGAAGTAAAAGAGATCAACCATGATGATTACACTATAGAGATGTCAAATACCTAAAAGTAAAGTGAAATTGATACTAATATCTTTCCGGTAATAACGTTGTCACATTTTTTTTTTTTTTTTTGGTATATTGAAAAAACATACAAAATGAAAATCTTAAAAACATTTATAAGCAATACAATTTAAATCGGGAAAAGAAACTCCATATCTTTATATCTTTAAGTGCTTCGTTTTTCATGATTGTGTCCTTCATTTGCTAGAAAATCTACATATTGATTTCCCTTTCTTCAGACATTTCGAATCATGACCTCATTGATCTTCAACAAATATCGACAGTCTTAAATAATATATTTAAGCGGATATTGTTGTTGACGTAAATGGATTCAACCTAGTGACTGGAATACAAACCAAAGGATTAGCTCTAGGAAGGGTGATGCCGGGGGCCTCTTTCATATCCACTTTACTTATCCCTCCACCACTAACCTTCCATTCGAAACACTGTATCATAGAAGCAAGACTTATTTGAACTACCTGTAATGCTAATGAAGTTCCGGGGCAACCTCTTCGACCCGTACCAAATGGCAAAAAATGATAGTGTTGTCCCCTCACATCCAATTGATATTTCGGGTTTCCAGCCTCCTCTTCAGTTAAAAATCTTTCTGGTATAAATTCAAGTGGATTTTTCCAATAGTCAGGATCCCGATTAATCGCCCACGTATTAACTAGTAGCCTAGTGTTTTTGGGTATGTGATAACCTCCAATGCAGCAGTCTTCCATTGATTCTCTTATGATCATAGGCCCGGTAGGATGAAGTCTGAGAGTTTCTTTAACGATGGCTTGGAGGTATGGGAGGTTCGAGATATCCGATTCGTCCACGATTCGATTCGTACCGATGACAGAATCGATTTCTTGGACTGCTTTCTGCATAATGCTTGGATGGTTGATGAGTTCTGCTAGTGCCCATTCTACTGTGATGGCTGCGGTATCTGTCCCCGCAGCAAATATGTCCTGTAAAATATTATTGATTGTAACCGTAATCTTTTTATTTTCACTGGATCGATCGATATTAAGAGAATAGAAATTAGTGAAGAGTAAATTTTATAGCTAAACAGTTTATGTTAGCTATGAGCGATTTAGCTTCATTGATTTACACAAATATCTCCGTTTTAGGCTCCATTTAGATTAATTTGGTCTCTATTTTTAGAATCAATACAAATATAATTCTTGGGACAGACAAAACATTAGACCGTCATTTGACGTGTAAAAATTTTTAAAACTATCTAATATTTTCTTATAATATTTTTAATTTATTCAAAAGATTATCTTTAGACCGTGGTCTATAAGGTTTTTAAATTACAAAAAAAAAGAAGGTCATTTACCAGACAATTGTGCCAAAAAGAAATACTCCCTTTGTGCCAAAAAGTAATACTCTCTCCGTCTCAATTTATATGATATAGTTAAACAATTGTGCCAAAAAGAAATATTCCCTCCGTCTCAATTTATGACATAGTATGGATTTCGAGGGTCAAACAAGAAAATCTTTAATCACAATTTATTCATATGCCCTCTAAATATTTTGAATTGTTAATTCTTGTTGCTTATGGTACTTTTTATGTAATTTTTAAACATGTAAATTATTTTTCAAAAAAAAAACGTAAATATTTATATGTCCGAATTCAAGGTCAAAATGAAAAAGTTTAACTCTGAAAATTCAAACTATATCATATAAATTGGGATCGACAAACATACCAGGATGAAAGCTTTGATGTTCTCTCTTGTCAATCTCATCTCAGAACATTCATCCTCTGATATATCAAGAAGAATATCAAGAAGATCTTTGATCACTTGATCATTTTCACCTCCATCCTTATTACTTTGACTACTTCTCTTCCTTCTTGCTTCTTCATGTTCATTTATAATTCTCTCCATCATCTTATCAAATCTTCTATGTACATCTTTTGTCCTCTTTCCAAACCCTTGCAAATCCAAATTCTTACAGAACCAAATATAATCCGAAAGATTAAATTTCCCCGTGAGTTCCGCAATCTCCTGAACAAACTTCCTAATATTTCCGGCTTCACGGTTGTCCTCCGAACACCTTTCGTTCATTATCATTCTCGAAATAATGTTATTCGAGACCCTTAGAAGCTCCGCTTCAATATCTAGTGATTCACGGGATTCCGCCTTTCGTTGGAGTAATTCTATGAAACGCTTTATTTCATCGCGCCTTACGGGAAGAAGCATGTCTAATGTCCGAGCACCGAGGAGTTCGGACATGCATATTTTCTTCATGAACTTCCAGTAAGGCCCGTAAGGCGCGAAGGAGAAGTCTTGTGAACCGTATGTTAAGTAATCAACCACTGATGTTTGCGGCCGATTTAGAAAAGAAGTTTCATGAGTTTTGAGTACTTCTTTGGCCATTTCGGGTGATGAAACTACTAGACAAGGGACGGATCCAAGATTTAAGTGTATCAAAGGCCCATAACGGGTCGAGAGCCTATGAAGTGCTTGGTGAGGAATCGGAGATAGGAGGTGTAAGTGACCGATAATCGGTAAACCAAACGGGCTTGGTGGAAGGTGACACGTGGTTCGTTTACGGAACACAACATATTTAAGAAATAAGCTAGAAAATAGCCAAATGAGGAATAACATCGAGTAGTCTTGAATATCCACCATTTCTGTTCGACACGGTGCTTTTTAGTTGTTAAGTTATAGCAAAACTAATGAGTAACATCCAACGTAACTTTTCGTGATGGTTTTGCACCTATTTATATAACCACATTATGTTGGTTGATACTTTTTTTATTCATGCACATTGTGTAATATTTAGAAACGGTCAACTAGACATTATATAATCCAGCATGTCTTTATCATGATTATAAAAATAAAAAATAGAAATCTATGGCCGGCATTGATACATTTTTTTAAGATTAAACGAACTTAATTTTTTTTTAACGAGGACTATATATATGAAATTAATGTCATATTACATTGCCTAAGCAAGACCATGTCCTGTGAATTAGGACAAAGGATTAATTGCCAAACAACATGACTAAAATTATTCTTTTAAGAACGTAAAAAAAAAGATACGTTAAACAAGTACGCTCTTTTGTCTCGATTTGTGTAGCACTCGTTTTTTTTAGTCTGTTCTAAAAAAATGTTAACATAACTTTATTTTAAACTTTGTCTTTTTCTAATGAAATGATTTATAACTGCACAAATATTTAAGGTTAATTTGTTTTAGACCATAAATTTTTAAAATCCTTTTTTTTTGTTTTGCTTAAATTTTATACCAAATTAAATAATATCACATACATTAACACGAAGGGGCTTAAGTAAATTAAAGCTTGCTAGAAAATCAAATTCTGTTATGATCCAAGTATGGATCTAACTGTAATCACAATATGAAATCAAATAACAGTAATTGGGACAATTTTCAGATTTTCTATTAGTGCGATTGAAACGAATTACATCAACTACAATTACTTCTAACTAATAAGGAAATGGAAGGATAGAGAAGCAAGGAATCTAGATCTGCTGGAGTACCTGCATAATGAGAATGAGAGAAGAAGAAGAGAATTAGTGAGGGAAAAGAAGAAGAAGAAGTAGAAGAAGAAGAAGAAGAAGAAGAAGAAGAAGAAGAAGAAGAAAAGTGCGAGAGAATGAGTTTACCGAAAGTTAGTTGCATTTTCTCTCTTCGGGGTTTATAACAACTTCTCAACAACCTTGCTGATGTGGCGTCATCTCAGCCTTTGAACTTCATTAACCTCAGCTAATCTCAGCTGCTCATGCGTGATACTTGATGATCCGTTCTTCCTTTGGCTAGGGATCGAAACTCACTAACTACATTATTTAGGCCCATATTTGGGCATTATTCCCAGATCATAACATACCTCTATCCTACAAAAGATCCTTTTCCTCAAGGATAAGAATCAAAGTCGGGAAATATAGCCTGTAAGTATTGATAGTCTTCCCAAGTAGCATCCTCCGGAGGAAGGTTAGACCACTGAACCGGTACTTTCATAGCAACCACGTTGTTCCTCTTCACCAACTGCCTCTGAAGAATAGTCACAGGTCTCACTAAGAATTGACCATCCTTTCAAGTGATAAGTAAGGAAGTATGTACCACACCCAGCTTCTTCTTCAGTAGGGAGACATGAAAAACAGAATGAATTTTAGACTCTGATGGTAAAGCCAGCTTAGAAGCAACATTGCCAACCCTGGTCACAATGTTGTAGGGACCACAATACTTACGACTGAGTTTGAGATTCTTGCGTAAAGAAATAGAAGTTTGGTGATAAGGTTGGAGCTTTAAATAGACCAGGTCTCCCACCTTGAACTCTCTGTCAGTCCTTCTAGAATCAACAAAATACTTCATCCTAGCTTGCGCCTGAGTTATGTTATCTTTCAACAGTTGCATCAACTGTTGTCTCTTCATAACTGCATATTCTGCAGCTGGAACCACTGTCTCAAGGAGGGGACTAATGGACAATTGAGGGGGTGTGTAACCATACAAGACTTCAAAGAGGGTGCATTGCGATCCAGTGTGGAAATTAGTGTTGTACTACCATTCTGCAGTAGGTAGCCACTGTATTCATTGAGTTGGTTTGGTAGCAATCATGCATCTCAGGTAATTCTCCAAACACTAATTCACCTTCTCAGTTTGTCCACCACTCTAGGGGTGATAAGCGGAGCTATAATTCAATTGTGTGCCCAATAGTTTGAAAAGAGCTTTCCAAAAATGGCTCAAGAATACTCTATCCCTGTCGGTGACAATAGATTCAGGGGCTCCATGCAAATTCTAAATTCTCTTCCAAAATATTCTAGCAACTATGATTGCATTTTAAGGGTGTGTAAGAGCAATGAAATGTGCATATTTAGTGAGTCTGTCCACTACCACTAATATCACATCTTTGGTCTTTGACTTGGCAAGTCCTTCTACAAAATTCATGCTAATATGACACCATGCTTGATTGGGAAGGGGAGATGCTCCCCTAAGAGGTGTGTCACCAGAGGTTTGGCTCGTATCTTCTTGGTGAGACACGTTTAATCTGAAGCATGGGATAGTGATCCCTCTGACCCATGGGATAGTGATCCCTCTGTCGACCCAAAAGCTTGCATTCTCTTCCTCTTAACTGCGGGTGCCTAGGCATCTCTTTTCCTGTCTAAGGCGATCACTCCTGAAGTAGGGACAAGGGTCTTATCAGGGAACAATGGCACTCCCGCTTGCAAAAACAACTGAGAAATGAGGACAACATATGGCGTAGGGGTGCTAGCCTATCTTCCCTTTCGTTTCATTTGCTAGGCCACAATCTCCCCAAAAATTAATAGGGACTCCGGACATGATGCAGGCTATGAGAATCGTTGTCTCCAAGCTGGCTCGCTGTTCATTTTTAGAGGGAATGATGCGGCCATAGATGAAATGCAACCATAACTTGGCCTCAAACTTCAAATCATGCCGAGAAATTTCGCCACCCATGGAGGCCCATAGAGGAGTGTCAACTGCAATCTCCTGGATATAAAGC
>JACEIK010000880.1:243073-258812 GCA_018107945.1 Datura stramonium
CAGATTAGCTTATGTCATATGGTGTTGATGTTATGTGTCTATACATAGTACAGAAATTGCTGATACCCAATTTTCCATTTCTCCCTTTCCTCTGCATTTCCATCTCTTCATTTCCTTCTCCTCTGTAAGACACTCCTGTCTCTTTCTGTGTCTTGGTTTCAGTTCTTGTTGCAGAAATATGATTCCAAGAATTTTTTTTTTCTTTTTCAAAAGTTCCCTTTTCTCTTTTAGCCTCTTAAGTTTACTTGCTGAGCTTTGTAACCCCAAGTTTACTGATGAAAAGGGTGTAAAAAGCAAGAATTCTCTGATCTGGGGTCTTGTCTGTAATGATTTTTGTTCTTGACGTGCATGTGCTTGATTTTCTTGACCGATTTCATTTTTTCCCCTTTTCCCTTTTTGGTTTGTTTTACACTGCACATGCACTACTTGTTTGATTTTTTTATTAATTATGTAATGTACAGTGTAAATTGCTTACTAAATTATCATTTTGCTCTAGTGTTGAACTCTTTCTCAGTGACTTCAAGAAGAACAATGAATTTTCCAGAAAAAAAAAAGCCGTGATTTTGCTTTAACTTTTCTTGAAATCGTACCATTAGCGAATCTGTATTTTGACTAATTGCTAATAGAACTTCAGAAAATTTCTATTTTTCTAGTGTTAGTGAAACTATTTCTTTTTTTCTAGCTGACCTCGACTTGCTTGGGATTGAGGACTGGTTGTTGTTTTGTTCTTTTTTTATTCGTCAGGCGAATCAGACAACATATGGTCCCAATTGTAGTTGACTTCTTGTATGTTGTGATTTGTGCAGTGAAAGAATGGCTCTTTCTGGAGCTAAAAAAGATGGAAGAGAGGTGAAAATTTATGAGTATTTGGATGAACTTAGAACTGATCTAGCAGACTATATTTCAGAACTATCAGAAGCTTCTGTGAAAGAGAGGGGAGTATTTGCCATCGCCATATCCGGTGGATCGCTCATCAGTATAATTGGGTATGTAAGTGCATTCTCTATAAGTTCATATTTATTCTGTTGCTTTTTCTATAAGATTGTGAATATGTTTGAAAACCTGGAGGAAGCAGAAAACTATGTGAAGCTCCTTACAGCAAGACTGTTGATTGGTCCAAGTGGTATATATTTTGGGTGGACGAACGTGTGCTGGCGAAGAATCATGCTGATAGTAATTACAAGCTAGCCAAAGATGGTTTTTTGTCTAAGGTAAACATCTCAACTTCAGCTTTATTCTGCATACTAGTTGTTGATCTACCCTTTATGGAATGAATGATGTGAGCCTCAATAGTAGTTAACACTGGCTATCCTATTCTTTGTCAAAGCAATGTTTTTCTTTTTATGGGTTGTGATTCATGATAGACATGTTCTTTGTCAAGAGATCTTTAAAGTACATCTCTTTTGAGAAATTGTTTTGGATGATTGAGTTTACAATTGCCAGAACTCGATTTTTCACTCTAGAGTACGGTGGATCACAACATCCAGATGGAAGAATTAGTTATGTTAAAATTGTACCGCTCCTTGAAAATGTGGGGAGTCTTCCAAGCTTTTGTTTTCTTGTTATCCTTTGCGTTATCATTTGGCAGTGGTGTTCTTGAACTGAATACACTAAGCCAGCTGGGGATGTTATCAGGCTTAATTCATTTTGTAAAATGAGATGCATATAATTTGTGAACATGTGGAACTAGCAGTCACTGGAGAGACTTATGCCATTGTGATCCTCAGTGTGGCATCGGATTCTTCAAAAATTTTAAAACTAGTTGCTTACTGCAGATCCTGAGGAATCCAAGGAGGTAAAATCACTAACTGAGGATCATATTAAGACCTTCCACCTCTTTGCCAAACTCCATTGTTCTAATGCTAGTAAACCAAAGAGCCATGAAAGTGCCACCTGAAGCAGTTCAAACAGTTTTTCTTTCTTTTCTTTCCTACTTGGTTAGAGAATTAAAAGCTGGTTGATTCCTGCTTCAAGGCTAATGTAATGATTTTCCATAACTTTAAAATCTTCCTTTAACAGTTGATTGAGATGGCGCTGATCAATTAACTGTAATTGATTGACAGCTTCTAATCTGTTACACAGGAAACATCATAGCCTTCTATCTCCAGTGTATTGGTATCCTTTTCAGGCCTGTCCATCTCTTTTGTCATTTACTAATATCCTGTAGACTTTTCGTGCTGTCCTGTCTAACATTTTTGAGAACTTTGATGTAACCTGCTAAATGTGGATAAGTGTTTAACATGAAACTATACTGTTAATCACTTGTGATATTTACTTTGAATGATAGAAGTACAGTTATCACGTATAACCATAGAAGGTATGTTTGTCATTGTGGTAGTATAAATCATCTATCCTCTTCCGAAATTGTATCCACTAAGCCATATCTCAATTACGAGGAGTATGATTGTCTAGTTAGCGTCTATTATTTCTGATCTGCAGATACAAATTCTTTCGAACTCTTTTTTCAGATTTACCACACATCTCAAACATAGAATCTTTTTCTGTCATCAGGAAAAAGATGCTCAGAGTCCAACAATCACCTTAACGTGAAAAGACTCGCAATGTAAATACAATTATGAAGTTTGATAGCAAGATTTAGATATTCCATAGGGCCATTATACTTTTTCTGGTGTTAACTATTGTTATACGGTTCCATCTATTCTGTTATGTTTTAATGGTACAGGGACGGGTGGGGAAGGAATAAAAGATGAGAGACTTTAATACAGTTTCCCTTACCTTATCTACAATATCCGGTTTACTTGTAAGTTGTAACCTGAGTTGGACCCAAAAGTGAACTAACAAAAAAGAGAAGACTGAGGGAGTGAAATCATGGTTTTATGATAGTACATGGAAGCCAATACTCGGCAAAGCTAGTACAATTGCAGGCTTAATTATTCTATTGCTTTCCTTCAAACTTCTCACCTGGTGTAGTTTGTTTGAGATAATTTAAAATGTAATTTTGTCAATTATGGTGCGCCTTCACCTTTCAGGTCCCTATCGTTCCAAGCCATGTACATTCAATTAACGACACAGTGTCGGCTGAGAAGGCTGCTGAAGACTATGAGTTTGTCATTAGACAGCTCGTGAGGACTCGTGTAATCAATGTTTCTGATGTTAGCGACTGCCCCAAGTTTGACCTCATCCTACTCGGGATGGGCCCTGACGGGCACATTGCATCTCTATTCCCTGATCACTCCACACTTGATGAGAAAGACGAATGGGTGACTTTTGTAACCGACTCGCCCAAGCCCCCTCCGGAGAGGATTACTTTTACTTTGCCGGTCATTAACTCTGCTTCCAATGTGGCTGTGGTTGTCACTGGAAGCAGCAAAGCAGAGGCTGCACATTTGGCAATTGATGATGTCGGGCCTGACTATCCGTCATTGCCTGCAAAGATGGTCCAGCCCACTAAAGGGAAATTAGTATGGTATCTAGATAATGCAGCTGCCTCAAAACTAGATTGCACAAAATTTTCAGATTAGGGCCAGGGTTTCCAGTTTCCATGTCAAAAACGTATCACTCTATGTGGCAGAAGGCATGTGTAACCTAGTATATTCAAATCTTTTGTCAGGTTTTTATAGTTCATCTTTCTTTATTTCCCTACTTTTTTTATGCCTTTTCTCTTTAGAGAGGTTATTGGCTTTTTGTGATGGATCAAGTTTCTTCCACCTGCAGTCTGATGCAGGGGACATCAATAATATGATCCTTACCCAGCATTGAACTACTCTGAAGAAACTGAGTGATAACCTATGTTGTTCGGGCTTTTCGAAAATGTTATTGCACTCGTGTCGGATCCAAGACGCATCCTTCGGCATTTTTGAATGGTCTGAGTAACATGGTTGATAACCAGACACAACATAAACACAATCTTGAGTTAGGAGTGGACCTAGACATACTGTTTAACTCTATGAATCAGCAGCAAAATAGCAATTGGAGCGAGTCCGAAGCCTAAAATAACCTCCTTTTACTTTGGAACTGCACTATATTTAGACCACTGATATTCTGAGAACCTAAATGTTATCATGACTCTGATTATCCATCAACTTCCAAAACTATCCAGAATACTTTTTGTGACAGATGTTTCGTGAAAAATAAGGACCAGGTCAGCTAAAGATTGGAATGAACATTTATTCTCATAACTGGTGCATCATAAACAAAGTGTTTAATGGATTTTTATTGTGACAATTGTGTTTTGAACACATTTATAACGTCTGTTTAATTTGCAATGATTAACAGACATTTGACTACCTTGATTGTTTGACATCGGCAAAAGAAAATTTAGTTTGCTTCTTTCTAACCTACTTCATCTTGCTCTCTTGGAGGCAAAGGAGGAATTTTTTTAATTTATTCCACAATTGTGACCCATTAATAGGAATAGCTAGGGGCGTTCATGGTTCGATTTGGATTTATTTTTATCAAAATCATAATTAAATTAATTTAATCGATTTTTAAAATTTTAAAATTAAATCAAATAAAAAAAATTATCGGTTTGATTCATGTCGGTTTGGTTTGATTTTTCGATTTATGACTAGCTAATGATAAATTGATAATAATGAAACAACATAGACATGAAATAGCTATTTTAAGTTAACATTATTAGGATTCAACAAATTTCTCTATACTATCACAAGATGAATGTATATGAATCTTCTATTATTTTTCAAAACTATTTTAAAGCTTTAACATGTTTAAACTGCATAATTGTAGAAGTTTTTTCCACTTCATATGTCTAATATCCACACAAAAATAATATACATCTTTAAATAGAAATGTCAACCCTTCAAAAATCAAAGGAACAAATAATTGAAGAGCAGATGAATATCTTAGTAAAGAAAATAAAAAATTAGCTATACGCCCTACCACTTATAGATAATTAGACACAGAGTCTTGGGTTTGACATATTTTTTAAGAAATAGAATTTAAAAATATTATAGTGTATGTGAAATAAAGTATACTAAAATCAAATTAATGATTAAAAGGTATAAAATATTTATAATTATTTATGAAAAACTAATATTATATATTCAAATAATTATAAAATTTATTGGTTCGATTTAGTTATTTCTTTGATTTTTTTAGTAGAATCAAAATCAAATCAAATATTATAGGTTCTTAAAATTTAAAACCAATCCAAACTAAATATTGATTCTTTTAATAGATTTGGTATGATTGGCAGTTTGGTTTGGATTTTCTCCAAACTATGAACAACTCTAGGAACAATAGTATTTTTTAGAAATTCTTATATATGTGTCAACTTTGTAACCATCATGTAATAAAAAAAGTCATCATTTTTAGCCCAAATAATTGATATTGTGTGCTTCCTCAAGATTTCTACTCCCTTCGTTTTAAAATAAATAATATTTTCGTCTTTTGATTTTGTTTCAAAATAAGTGGTATTTTACATAATCAAGAAGAAATTAATAATATTCTTTCAATTTTACCTTATTTAAATGGAGAGAGTTTTACATAGTTAAGAAAAATACTAAAGAGTTACATCTTTTTCAAGATATTTATTAAACGTAAGTGAGTAAAAATATATTTTTTTAGGAATGAGTAACTTTTTAAGGGTATACCAAAATTAAAAATACCACTTATTTTAAAACGAAGGAAACATTATAGTCCATTTTCTATATAGTTTTTTTTTAAAAATTTTGTAGGTCCACTGCCCCGTTGTCGTTGACCGATGCTCCAAGAATTTTATAGTTCCACTAATTTGATTTTCTAGGAATAAATGCAGCTTCTTCTTCTTCATTCTTGTGCAATATTTCCTTAATTAGGGGGCAAATATCATCAAATTCTATTTTTCCATCTTTAACCTTATTAACATGGAATCTAGCTATAAGAAAGCACCTTAATTTCTCCAAAAAGTTATGACTGGCTAGTTTCAAGCATTAAGAATCATATTAACCCTGAAACTCGGATAGATTCGTGAAAAATCTCATTAGATTTTACTATATATAGTATGAATCAAAACGGGACATCAAAAAGTTTGACCGTTGTGCCATAAGAAGATATTTTAATTTCTCCAAAAAATTATGATTGGCTTGTTTCAATCATCAAGAATCATATAACATTCACACATATTATTAAGCAATATATCATATCTAACAGTCACTCGAACTCGAACCGAGATGCATTAGCTGACATTGCTTCCTAAGATCAACATGTTTACCAATTTTATCGTAGCAGCCTGTCTGACAATTACAAATGACTTCACTGTTGTAGCCTTTTTTTGAGTGAAGAAAAATATTTTATTTAATGCCGCAACTCAAACTTGAACCGAGATGCATTGCTTCCTAAGAGCAACCTATTTACCAATTTTAACGCAGCGGCACAATTACAAAAGACTAGTAAAATTACTACAACTATGTATTA
Source organism: Datura stramonium (assembly GCA_018107945.1). NCBI lineage: Eukaryota > Viridiplantae > Streptophyta > Magnoliopsida > Solanales > Solanaceae > Datura > Datura stramonium. Next base: position 249,449 of record JACEIK010000880.1, read on the forward strand.
GCTACACCTACACAAGGGAAAGCAGTTTACTAAGTAATCTATTTATCCATCCTCTAGTTGTATTATTTAGTTTTCCATGTAAAAAAGCATCACGTCGACATGCGTACTCTTTTTATCCAAACAGTAATTTGAGCTGGCCTTGATACCTTGGACTCCCATAATAATGTGTTGTTCCTAGCCTTCCAAATCCTGTATATCAAAGCAGCTACAGTAGCCGGTGATAGCTCTGCACCCTCTGTCCTTGGTACTATGAGCTAATCTCTTTCATATCCCTCTGAGGTCTCTTTGTAGTATACCTTTCCCTAGCCAATTGAGTATCTCCTGGAGGCATTATTGGGACAAGGTACATTCAAAATATAGATATTCTATAGTTTCCTGATATGTTCCACAAAGCAAGCATTTATCATTTTGACTTATTCCCATTCTGAATAGTCCATCTTTGATAAGCAGTCTTTTGAGTAGAGCAAGCCGATATGTAAACTTATATTTGAAAATGGTGCCTTTACTCCACACCCACCTAGGCCAGTGCTTTATCGCCCCTCTCATCTCTTTATAGCCATTGCTGATGGTGTATGTACCAGGCACCAAAGGTGCGATCTAGTAGTCAATGAACCGAGTTAGAACTATGAGGTCTCAAGTTTAAATCTCAGCAGAGGCAAAAAAAAAATTAGGTGATTTCTTCCCATCTGTCCTAGCCTTAGTGGATAGAGTTACCTGATGCCTGTTGCTGGTGGGAGATGACAGGTATTCCATCGAATTAACCAAGGTGCGCGCAAGCTGATCCGGACATCACGGTCATTAAAACAAAACAAAAAAAAGGTGCGCGCAAGCTGGCCCCTTTATATATACATGGTTAATCTATTTGACTCAAAGGTCATTAGCTTTTTGAGCAATATTTCATACATATTTGGCTATTGCACCCTCATTCCAAGCCATACATCATGTAATTCCTAGCCCACCTTCTCTCTTTGATCTACGAGCAAGGTTCTAGACTACTAAAGGAGATTTAGTAGTAGCTGCATTTCCATCCCGTAGAAAACTTCTATAAAGAGCAGTATACCCTTTAGGACTTGTTTTGGCAGTATAAAGATAGAAGCCCAATAATGTATGTAACATAACAGAGTTGACTTGGATCTCTCTGCAAAAGATTAAGTGCCTGGACCCGTAACTTCTTACCTTAGAAATGAGTCTATCAATTGCACCTCATAATCCATCTTGAATATTTTCTTAGTAGGGATTGGGACTCCCATGTATCTGAATGGTGAAGTTTCTTTTGTGTATCTTGACAACTCACAAAGATCAGCTACATGTTGAGTGTCCATGTTAGCACTAAAGACATTGGACTTTGTTGGGTTAGTATTGATAGCATCCAAGAAATCTTAACTTCATTAAGGATGAGGGAATATCAAAACACTTAAATGGGCTTCAACAAGTAATGTGAACATTTCTTATGATGAAAGAAGAGCTCCAGCCCAAAGTAGATCTTTTGAAAAAAGATTTACACCTATTTGGAGGCCCAAATTAAAGATCTAAGAGGAGTTGGATTGTGGCCCATAATATGTGCAAAGAAAGAACAAGTCTAGCAGCCCAAGCTAGTGTCTCTGGAAGCTGATTTAATGTTATGTCGACTGCCTTTATAGCTTATTGAATAAACTGTTGGTAGTCTTCTGTGCCCCTAGGAAATTTTATCTTATTTAATTTAGTTTGGCACTTTTGAAGTCTAGAATGTTCTTAGGATAGCAGCACAATTTACTCAGTGTTTTCTTCTACATTATAACTAAATTTAAATTAATATTAATATTAGTAACCTTGCGACTTTGTGGAGACCTTTGAATTTTTCTTTAGGATTTTGCTCTCTTTGTTCTACCTTAAATCTTAATTCAGATTTCTTTAATAGTAATATTTCTTAACTTTGAGTTCCTTCTGTTCTATTCTTCTTTTTAGTTGATTCACCGCTTCTTTACTATTAAACAAGGTTTCAAGTATCAATACTTGAGCCTGTGTTCTTCTCTCTCAAGAATCAATCCTTCCCTCTTTCAATTTTCTAATTCTAAAGTTTTCCGCTATCCGTGTTGTTATTAAGTATTGAGGCTAGAAGCATTAGAGAAAGTCAGCTGTCCCCTAAGCATAAGGTGGACAACCATGAATTCGCCTTTGCAGAATAATGAGACATCATCTGCAAAGCATAGATTATACAACTTTAGATTCTGGCATTCTGTGTAATACCGAAATTCCTCTTGATTTTCTACTACATCCATTATTCTTGTCAAATATTCCATGCATATAATAAAGAGGAGGGGGAGATTGTATCTCCCTGTCCGAGTCCTCTTTTACCTTGAATTCTCCCCTATAGCCCCCTATTTATGGCCACAAATATACTTAGTAGTAGGAATGCAATTCATTGTCCACTTATTGAACTGGGAGAAAAATTTAATAAATGCATCATCTCTTCCACAGACTTTCATTCAACTGAGTCATAAATATTTTTTAAGTCAATTTTGATCAAGTTGCTCTTGATATTATGTTTCCTGTTATACAATCTAACTATTTCTTGGCAAATAAGTACATTTTGATTAATTGTCCTGTCAACCATAAATGCACTCTGATTTACTGAAATAATGCTTGAGAGTACCAACTTTTATCTATTGGAGAGCACTTTAGATATCACCTTATAGATAATATTTCTATACGCTATAGGTTTGTAGTCTTCTACAACCTATGCATGGTCACTCTTTGGGATTAGTATGAACACTGTGTTATTCCAGGATCTCAGGATTTTACTGGAATCAAGGAACTCCATTACACCTACTATTAGGTCTTCTTTCACAATATACTCCAACAGTCTTTAAACAATTGGCTGTCATACCCATTAGGGTCAAGGGTCTTTTCACCAGATATTTTTCATAAAGCCTACTTGATTTCATCTATTTCAATTTTCATCACCAATTGATAAAGTACTTTGTATTGGTTTTGATGATATGTCAAATTTATCGGGTAACCAAGTCGATGATCGGAATACTGTTGGTAAAGGTCAACATGGTATAGCTGACAAAAGGTGATTTGCAGACTGCCACTGCTGCATTGCTGCCGCAGCATAGTGGCAGACCTGTTGCTCTTGCTACAAGCCTTTATCCAATGGATAAACACACACTCTCTCTCTTTCATTCTTGATAGAGGCATGATACAAGATAAAGGGGTTTTCACTTTTGCAAACACACAAGAAGGACACTTCCCCTCTTACAAAAGCCATCCGAAGACAAAACTTCAATAGCAATTCAAGAACTAGCTAGTTCAGATCAGTTGTATTTGTTTAGTCCTAGGTTGTTAAATACTTGTCTTTTGTTCTTAACTTGTAAACCTACTCCTCATTTGAGAAGCAGTTGTAGGTAGTCGTTTCTCTTGTTTGTAATCTCACTGGTTGGTAAGCTAGAGTTAGTTTTTTGTTCTCTTTGTAATAGAGTTATTTCAAACGCTTACAATAGAGGTATTGTAAGAGGGAAGGAATTAATAGGTTAATTCCTAGGTTACATGAGTTTGTAATCTAAATTTGCCCAGCTGTTTTAGTGAAGATTAGAAATCCTACCAGTGTAGGTCGTGGTTTCACTCTCTTAGACAAAGAGGTTTCCGCATAAAACATTTTTTGTTATTTAATTTCTGCATCTGTTAAGGAACCAAGTAAGGGACCTGGTTCTACATTATGTTTGGTGGACGCACATAAACTATCACCAATGTTTGTTATGTTCTCTTCACAGTGCTGCTACAGACATATGCTTTATTGAAGGCGCTCAATAGTTTAGTGTAATAATTAACAAAAGCATTAGTGATTTCATTTAGATCAATCTGGTATTGCCATGAGTATCTCTAACAGTGAAAATCTTGTTAGCATTTCTTCTAGCTTGTAATACACTCTGCAAGAACTTGGTATTTAAATCACCTCTGTTGCAATTACTTGGTTTTGGCAATATACCAATTTGAGTATTCCTTGACCAGTTGAATTTTTTCAATTATCAACTATGAGTTGCCTGGTTCTTTTTGTAGCTTGCTTTGACATTCATCTAGTTCTCTAGTGCTCTTTTAGTATTGAGCTCAACATCTTTGAAATTAGCTCTATTAATCTCCTTCAATACAATCTTGAGTCTGTTGAGTTTACCCATCAGTTGATACATTTTAGTGCCAGTGCTTCTTCTTTCCCAGTCATGGTTTACCTTATCCTTGAAGTCAGGAGCCAAACTCCACATATTGTAGTATCTGAACCTGTTTTTTGTCACCAGTTTTCCACTATCTCAGTTTATAAATGCTGGGCAATGGTCAAATAGCCCTTCCAAAGTGGACCTCAGAGTATGATAACTTAGTTATCCAATCCATGTTGACCAGGATCCTATTAATTCTATTGTAAACCCTGCTATCCACCCCTTGTTTGTTATTCCAGATGAAGAAAGAACCCGAAGATTTCAGTTCTTGCATATCACAATCGCCTATGCATTTTTTGAATTCCTTTATCTCAGCTACTGAAACGGGCCTGCCAATCTTTCATTATTATTGAGCTCACAATTGTAGTCTCCCATCTTTTCTAGGGAGCTTGAATTAGACTATAAATTGATACCAAGTCCTGCCATTAAGTCTCTTCTCAAAGCCTGATCATTATACTAATACACAACAGTCATATTAAACTTATTGCTTGTTCCTCTATGTTGGACTTCACAATGAATTACTTGTGGAGTAATTTTGCTAATGTTAACATTGTAAATTGATTGTTCGTATAGTATGTCAGAAATAGAGAAGACATAAGAGAAACTAAGAGTGATTGTCTTAATTTATTCATTCAATACGTCAGAATACATTGATATTTATACACAAGAGAAATAAGAGACGAAAGGAAGCAAATTATTCTACATTTAATGTAAATCCTACCAAATATTCTATAGTTAATGCTACACAATATTCTACAATAAATATAAAATATCTCTAAGTATATTTTCATGTATCTAGAATATCTCTATCATAATTTATCATATCTAAAATATCTCTATTAATAATTTGTCATATCTGGAATATCATGTGTATCATGCTAACATCCCCCCTCAAATTGATGCCGGTGGATTAAAAAGCATCAATTTACCTATTAGAAATCGATGACGTTATCTTGTCATTGATTTTGTAAACACATCAACTATTTGAAGATCACTGTATATAGGAAGAATAATAACTCTTTTATCTACAACTTCTCTAATAAAATGACAGTCCACTTCAATATGTTTGGTTCTTTCATGATAAACCGGGTTGGTAGCAATCTGAATGACACTTGTGCTGTGAGCAGGGAGAGGAGTAGGACTAGATTGAGGAAATTCAACTTTTGCAAGTAAACCACGAAGACAAATTATGAGCAAGCAGTAGACATTGCTCGATATTCAGACTCCGTTGAAGATTTTGAAACACGGTCTTGCTTCTTGCTCTTCCAAGATATCAAGGAATCTTCGAGAAACATACACCAACCCGCGACTGAGCAATGAGTATCAGGACATCCAACCCAATCAGAATCACTAAATACATTAAGCTGAATAGGTGAGCCACTAGGAAAGAACAATACACGAGTAGATGTTCCTAAGAGATATCGAATGATGCGACGAACAATCACCAAATGTAGATGCCGAGAAGCCTTCATAAATTAACTGACTTGTTGAACTACAAAAGATATATCAGACCGAGTAATAGTAAGATAATTTAGGCTCCTAACTAATTGCTAAAACAAAGTTGAATCAGGAAGATCTCCTTCATCATGATGATACTTAACATTTAATTCCAATGGAGTATCTATAGGGGAAGATTCTTGAAGACCTGCCAAAGCAAGCAAATCCCGAGTATATTTGTGTTGGTTTAAGGACACACCTAAAGAATCATAATGAACTTTCAAGCCCAAAAAATATATAAGAGTACCAAGATCTTTCATATGAAAAGAATCCTTAAGCTACTGCTGGAGGCCAGACCTATGATAGTAATATCATCTACATATACTAAAAGAAGAACGCAACCAGTAGATGTTTTCCAAAAAAACAAGGATAAGTCATATTTACTCTGTTCTAAAGAAAAGTGAAACAAAGTAGACCGAAACTTGTCAAACCAAGCCCTGGGAGCTTGTTTTAATCCATACAAAGACTGCTTCAACTTGCAAACATCTGATGTAGGTGATGAAAACAAACCAGGTGGAGGTTTCATGTAGATATCTTCTTTGAGATCACTATGGAGAAAAACATTTTTGACATCCATTTGATGAAGAGGCTAGTTTTGTGATGCAACAATGGCAATAATAGTTTGCAGGGTAGTCATTTTTGCTATCGGTGCAAAAGTCTCCTCATAGTCCACACCATACTCCTGATTGTTATCAGGAACCACCAATCGAGCTCTGTACCGATCAAGTGTTCCATCAGAATGAAGTTTAATTGAATAAACCCATTTACATCCAATTGGACGGACATTTGAAGGATAAGGAACAATGTTCCATGTACTATTTTCTTTTAGAGCCAAAAGTTCTTCCTTCATTGCTTTCTGCCAACATTCAAGCTTGGAGGCTTGTGAGTAACTTGTTGGAATAGAGATGGTGGATAAAGTAGAAGAAAAACCATATCAGTTAGGAGTACGAGATACTCTGGTAGATCATCGAGGAGGCTTAAGAAGAGCAGTCCTTGAAGAAATCTCAATTTTTGGTTGAAGAGCAGTCTCAGATGGCGGATCAATTTCGGGATGGGGTAAAGTTGGTCGACATCATTCATACACAAATCCAGGTTTGAACCACTTATAAGAAGATGAAAAATATACAAAAGTAGGAAGAATAGGAGAAACAGAAGATGACTCAACATGAGTAGGAAAGAAATACTGATTCTCAAAGAAAACAACATTTTTAGAAACACGAAATTTGTTAGAACTTGGATCATAGCAAATAAAACCTTTCTATGAAGTACTAACACCCATAAAGGCACATTTAGCAGACTAAGTAGAAAGTTTATTACGTTGATAGGGAGGAAGATGCACAAAACAAACACAATCAAATGTATGAAAATTATCATATCTAGAATTTTGGTGATAAAGACGATAATATGGAGAGTCAAGATTTAATATTTTAGATGACAACCTATTAATTAGATAGACAACAGTAGACAAAGCTTTAACCTAATATTTAGACGAGACAGAGGACTCGATCAATAAAGTATGAGTATCATCCAAAAGATGATGATTTTTATGCTCAACAACCCCATTCTACTATTGTGTATATGGGCAAGAGCGTTGTGAGACAATTCCTTTCTAAACTAAGAAATTATTGAATTCATGAGACATATATTCTCCACTAGAATCAGATCTTAATATTTTGATGCAGACAGAAAATTGAGTCTCAATGTAAGCCAAAAATGTCTTGAATATGGAAAATACCTCAGAGATTTAGAACGGAGAAAATACACCCATGTAAATCGACTATAATCATCTATGAACGTCACAAAGTAGTTGAAATGAGAAAGAGAAATAATTGGTGAAATGCCCCAAACATCACTATGAATGACATCAAAACACTTTGTAGCACGACTACTAAAATTAGGAAAAGGAAAAGTTTACTTTTGCCTAATTTACAAGTAGAACAATTAAAGGGAGTTGCTGAAAATTGGTTCTGATTTCCCAATAAACCAAAATTTTGTAAATGAGATAATACAACAGAATTTGGATGTCCTAGACTCTTATGCCAAACCTTAGTCTTACTAGCTGTAGAAGTACAAGAAAAAGATAAAACACGAGGAATGGAAAAACATATAGGAAATAATCTTCCAACTTTAGGCCCCTTCGTGATTATCGTCCCCGACACCTGATCCTACACAAGGCAACCATTACAAGAAAAATTCACATCACAATTGTTATCTACCAATTGACTAATTGAAATAAGACTAGTTGAGAGCTTTGGTGATACAAAAAATTCTTGAAAGTTTTAGTAATATCCCCAACCTTGGTAATAGGTAAATTACTACAATTGGTAATCTGAGTTTGTAATGGACCATGATATTCACGAATATTTCTTAGCATACTAGTTGAGTTGGTCATATGATTGGAAGCACCAGAATCAACAAGCCAAAAATTGGGTGTAATATCATTACTTTGTAGCCCTAAAGCTGAAAAGGCTGACATGATCATTTGTTGTACCATTTAAGGAGTAAGAAATTGTCCCGTTGCTGGAGAAACATGTCAGTTGGTAGTTCCTGTTGAAGATGTGTTATCAGAAGTGGAACCAGTTATCCTAGCTCGAAAAACATTGATCTTGCAATTTTGAGGACATACGGGACATTCCTTAATGATATGAATATGTTGTTTACAATAATTGCAGAACTTCTTACCACAAATTCTAGCAATATGACCATATTTCTTGCAATTGTAGCATTGAGTTTTGCTTATATCTCTACCCTTTCCTTTTCCTTGAGAAGCAAATGCAATAGTGTTAATGTTTTCTTGCTTGAAAATATTTTCTGTTAGAAGACGTTGCTCTTCACGAAGTAATTCCCTAAAACATACATCTAAGGAGGGAGATGGATCACGATTCATCGAGTTAGAGCAAACAATCTCAAAATCATGTCACAATTTCATCAAAAATTGGTCTAGCTTGCTTTGCTCCTGAACTGCTTGAATTATATAGAGAGATTCAGCAGGTATTTTAGCATAAACAATATCAACGAATTCAGCCCATACGTTCTGAAATCCAGAAAAATAATCTTGAACAGAGAGACCTCCTTGAGAGTAACTAGCAATTTCATGCTCTAGCTGAAAGCGTTTTGCGCTGTTGTCTTGGTTATAAACCTTTTGTAAATAATTCCACATAGATTTTACAGTCTTGTATGACTTGAGATTAAGAATAATAAGAGGGTCATTAACCATAAAATCCATGTCATCACCCGAGAATCTTTGATCTTTCACTGACTTAACTTTATAGGATCAGTATGAGCAAGATTACTACCATCTATATGGCCCCATAATTCTTTTCCAGTAATAAATAGTTGAAACTGAAATTCCCAAGATGAATAATTTTTTTCAGTGAAACGAACACTAGAAGACTCAAACTGATGTAGAGTCATATTTTTGAATAGCGAAAGTTAAAAATACAATGATACAAAAAATAGCTAAAATAATCAAGACCGAGAGTCCTACGTATTTAGGACTAATTGTTGATGAAAAACCAAACAAACAAAAACTTTCAAAAAGAAATTGAAAGTAACTATAAATTAGAGCTCTATGAATCAAAGAAGAGAAAACTCTGATACCATGTCAGAAACAGAGAAGACACAAGAGAAACTAAGAATGATTGTCTTAATTTGTTCATCCAATACATCATAATATA
>JACEIK010000880.1:258971-284650 GCA_018107945.1 Datura stramonium
CTAAAATATCTCTATTCATAATTGGTCATATCTGAAATATCATGTGTATCATGCTAACATACTAGTCATACTCTACCACCAGGATGTTGATATTAATTAGCGGTGAATGACCACCCATTACAAATATTAAGGGCAACATTGTATGCTTTTTGCCTCTTAATCTTTGTTTCCAGGAGCCCAAATAGACTAACCTTGTTGTTGTGCAGAAAAAGATTTATTTTTTGATCTGTTCAGGTCCTTGACATTCCAGAATCCTATTCTATCCATCAAGAGGGGGGTTTCCCTCACCCCTTTGATTTTATGAACTTTACCATTGACTCTGTCCGCAAGATTGGAATTAGCAGCTTTCTGACCAACTTTCACAATTATTTTCATCACTGTATTGGCAGTTCCAGCTCTCTGGGATCCTATTGTTATTTTGGCAAACTATTCTTATTGCCCAAGAGCAGCAAATGGATTAACTATATTGATAGCAGTCACCTTTTCAGGTATGACCACTGATTTTTTGGGGCTTTTATTTACCACTAAGTTGAATTCTTCTTCTTCCTTGCTTGGTGTCTTAGTTTCTTCATTATTATTCTCCTCAAGTTCCATTTTTTTATTTCCTATTCTTTAACCATTTTTCTCCACACATCTTAGTTATGCTCAAAGTTTTTATAATGTGAACAAAGTACATGCCTCCATTCATAATAAACTCCTTGTTCAGCAAATTGGACCTTCTCATTTTCAAATATGACAATGCCTGAATAGGTTTAATTTTGGGGGACCTCCACCTGATTCCTTGCATACATCAACCTCTATTTCACTGTAGATGCACTATCTGCTTTAACAAGTTTTCCCACAAGCCCTGCAATCTAAGTCAAAGTTTTCTGCCTCCAATATTTGAGGTCTAATCCTACTAATCAAATACAGATTGGGATATTTTCCACCATGTCCTTATTCATTTTCACATTAGGTGTCAATGAATTCACTACTGTAGGTATATTTTTTCAAACATTTGTACACCATTGTCACGCCTCGAGCCTACACCCTGGGCGTAACACGGTACTTGAAGCCACAAGTGATCCCAAGTCAACCCCTGGTCTATCAATCACTAGCATTCTGAGTAAACATGCACAACGAAACTTTAAAATAATATCATAAAACATTTATGGAAGACAAGTATGAAAACATAAAGTTCAAAACATTTGGATAATACAGATAAACTTGAAAACCATGTCTATATGAAAGCCATCTAACTAAGGAGTTTCTGGGAAAAGCCCCCAACTAACTCTAAATCTAACTGAAATAATAATTCAACTGAAAGAAAGTAAAACAAGGCCCTCGAATGATGAGGACTCACGCTTCGGCTGCAACAGAGGAGTATCTGGATCGCAACGACTAACGATACTGAGTTTGGAAACCTGCAGCTGTATTATAAAACGATACAAGATAAAAGTATGCGTCAGTACTTTGAATGTACTGAGTATGCGAGAGAAACATGAATGACATGAAAAACTAGTAACTGAACTGGCATGACATGAAATGACCAAATGACCAACTGAAATGCTGGAAACTAAATCAACCGATATAAAACTAATATGGTCAAAAATGACCCTGGCTGATGGTCATAAACACGACCTATGTCTGAGCCACTGAAGCTTGAGATCCTTGTATCGAACTAATCGCTGAAGAATCTCGCGAGTAACCGATCACTAGTGGGAGAGGTTATAACAAACATATAACCACGTGAGCTAGACGTGGAGTTAGGATGTACAAACCCCTCGATAGGACCCAATATACCTGCCGGGGGTATAAAGGCACCTGGACATGAAAATCACCGCCAAAAGGGGCTCGTTAGCCAAGTAAATAAAACCTACTGCAATGTAGTTCTAAAACCTCGGGTGCGCCGGGAACTTCACCATTTCGGTACTAAGTCCTGCTCCCTCTGGATAATCCTATTACTGCTACTACTGACAAGCGGATAGCTCGATACTGGGGTCAAAGACTAAACCGACCTGTGGATACTTTTGTGAGAGTTCCTTGAACGTCTTATAGGACCGTATTTGAAAATTGAGTTCTAAGAATGGCCAGAGCTATAAATGAATGTCATGACCACCTAATGGACCAAATAATCTGAGTTCTGAGTCTGAGTTTGATAACTGGGAGGCACCACTCGACACCAAAAATAAATTGAGTCAAAAAATCGCCTGACATTTTCGACAACACCTGAGGTTGCTAAAATTTGACTCGAAGCTAGAATGATGTGATTCTGACTAAGACTAGACTGATAGAGTTCTGTGTTCTAACTAACTAAATTACTAAACAGCTAATAGAGAGCTCATTTATGCTGACGCACTGACAAATTCATAATATAAGGCATTTCAAGAATTTTGGAATTTCATGCAATAGAGCAAAAGTCATTTTTGTTAATGAGATATTTACTCAACACACATATATATGTGAAATTCTGTAAAAACTAGCCTAAATCATTGTTCATTTACTAGAGAGAACTGAACAAGTAAAATCATTACCCGAAAGTTAGGGCTTGGAATTCACCTTTGTAATAACACCGATAACTGATAAGGAATTGATGGAAGTTATATCAACAATAAATATGAACATTGTTCTAAGTGAAAGCAACGAAAATAAACATGAATGCTTCTATACTGAAAGTCATTTAGCTCAAAACTAATAGAAGAAATTGAGAAGGACTTGGGGACGCAAGGGAAAGACAATTCCTTTGCTAAAACTCCACATACCGCAAAAAATTCTGCCTAGCCCTTGATCTAAAATACTTGAGAGAGAATTCTACAATGTTCTTCTGGTTTAGGTGAGAATGAGGAGAGGAACCGTTTACCCCACTAAACGCTCTAAAATCAAGCTAAAAAGAGACATGGTTTAGGTCCAAAAACATAGGAAAGTCGAATTTTTCCTTTAATGAAATTTCAAAAACAAAGGCTCGCCTCGGCCATGATTCGTACTCCACGAAGTCACGACTCGTGGTCTCACCATTTTTTTACATCTTCTAAAACTGGCCACAATTGTACTACCATCCTACTGGTCATACCGTTAGTCGTGGTATCATCCACCCATACTAACTACAACATACCCATGACTCTACCACGACTCGCTGCTACATCCTACGAGTCGAACATGACCCGTGACTACTCACTGGCACCACTGAGAATTTCAGCCACCAACACTTCTAACCATGAGTCATACCTACGCATCACGATTCGTAGGACCACTCGTGATATGACCTCAGGCTCCCGAACTTCATCACGACTCGAGTCACGAGTCGTAGGTCCTCACCATGATTCGTACCTCGAGTCGTCTTGGTGCAAAATTCCAGGGTTTTCTGCAGTTACCAACTTAAACTCCCGGGTCTATTCTTAGGCCCTTTTCGGGGTATTACAATATCTTCCCCTTGAAAATATTCGTCCTCGAATGTAGGGAACAAGCAGCAACCACAAACATACAATTACCATATGTAAATATTGACCATTAAAGCCGAAAACTAATGGAATGACTACCCCCAAAAAGAACTACATAGCTGAACTGAATTCAGACATCACATACCTATAAAATATCATAAAACAAACTTGCACGCATGAACGGAACATGAAAAATTGATTAGAGTTCTGGGGCAAAAGTGATACCTCAAACTGAAACTGAGCCAGTAGGGAAAAAGTGGGGGTATTTTGCCATCATATCCGCTTCAGCTTCCCATGTAGCTCCCTTAACATGCTGATTTCTCCATAACACCTTCACTGAAGCTACTTGTTCCTCAATTTATGAACCTAACGGTCAAGGATCTGGACTGGTACCTCCTCATAGGTAAGACTATCCTTGACTGCCACAGTATTCAATGGCACCACAGAGGTTAGATCTCCAATACACCTTTTCAGAAGTGATACATGGAAAACTGGATGTATAACTGCTAGTTCTGAAGGAAACTCTAGCTCATAGGCCACCTTGACGACACGCCACAAGATTCTATAAGGTCCCACATACCTAGGACTAAGTTTTCCCTTCTTTCCAAACCTCATCACCCCTTTCATGGGTGAAATTTTCAGGTATACCCAGTCATCAACTGAAAACTCCAACTCTCTTCTTCGCACATCAGCATAGGATTTTTGACGGCTCTGGGCTGTTTTCAATCTTTCTCGGATGAGCTGAACTTTCTGCATTACCTCGTGAACCGAGTATGGATCTATAAAGTAGCTTCGCCGACTTCAAACCAACCTATAGAAGATCTACACCTCCTACGATACAATGCCTCAAATAGGGCCATCTGAATGCTGGAATGATAGCTGTTGTTGTATGCCAACTCGATAAGAGGCAAATGGTCATCCCAATTACCCTTAAAATCGATTGCACACGCTCTTAGCATATCTTCTAAGGTCTGAATGGTCTGCTCAACTTGTCCATCTGTCTGCGGGTGAAAAGCTGTATTGAGCTTGACCTGGGTACCTAGTCCTTTTTGAAAAGATTTCTAGAAGTGAGAGGTGAATTGGGTACCTCTATCTGAAATAATGGAAAAGGGCACCCCATGCAGTCTGACTAGATCCCGAATGAAAATTCTAGCATAGTCCTCAGCTGAATCTGTGGTTTTGACTAGGAAAAAATATGCTGACTTAGTCATCCGGTCTACTACCACCCAGATAGATTCATGCTGCCGACGAGTCCGAGGTAGACCCGTAATGAAGTCCATGTTTATTTCTTCCCACTTCCCTGTGGGTATACTGATATCTTGAGTCATACCTCCCAATCTCTGGTGTTCTACATTTACTTGCTGGCAGTTTGGGCGCTTAGCTACAAATTCAGCAATATCTCTTTTCATGCTGTTCCACCAATAAATATCCCATAAATCATGGTACATATTAGTAGCACCAGGGTGAATGGAATATCTAGAACTTTTCACTTCAGCCAATATCTGCTGTCTCAACTCACCGACATCTGGTACACATAATCTACCCTGGTAACGGAGCACACTATCTCTCCCTTTGGAGAAAGCTTCGATCTCTTTTCTGAGCACTGCCTCCTTAAGTTTATGCAAAATGGGATCTTCATCTTGCCTAGACTTAACTTCCACAACTAAGGAAGAATCTGACCCGCTCTGCATAATTACTCCACCTTCAGCTAAATCCACCAACTGTACTCCCAACTGGGCTAGCCTGTGAATATCTTTAGCTAGTTCCTTTTTGCCTTCTTCTACATGAGCCACGTTGCCAATAGACACTCTACTTAGTGCATCAGCCACCACATTGGCCTTGACCAGGTGATATAGCATGCTCATGTCATAGTTTTTCAGTAGTTCTAACCACCTTCTCTATCAAAGATTTAGTTCCTTCTGACTGAACACATACCGCAGACTCTTATGATCTGTAAATACATCTACGTGAGTTCCATATAAGTAATGTCTCCATATATTTAATGCGAACACCACCGCTGCCAGCTCCAAGTCATGAGTCGGATAGTTCTTCTCATGGAATTTGAGCTGTCTCGAGGCATAGGCTATCACTTTGCCCCGCTGCATCAAAACGCAACCAAGTCCAACTCAGGAGGCATCACAATATACAACAAATCCGTCTGCTCCTTCTGGCAGGGTCAAAACTGGAGCGGTAGTGAGTCGAGTCTTCAACTCCTAAAAACTCTTCTCACACTCATCTGACCACTGAAATTTCACCTTCTTCTGGGTTAACTTGGTCAGATGAGATGCTATGGAGGAGAAACCTTCCACGAACCGTTGGTAATAGCCTGCTAAACCCAAGAAACTCCTTATCTCGGTAGAATAGGTATGTCTGGGCCAATCCTTCACTGCTGAAATTTTGTGAGGGTCTACTTGTATTCCCTCACCTGATACCACATGACCCATGAATGACACATAATTCAACCAGAATTCACACTTGCTGAATTTGAAAAATAATTGGCAATCTCTAAGGGTCTGTAATGCTAACTTTGGGTGATTGGCATGCTTTTCCTCATTTCTGGAGTACACCAGAATGTCATCGATAAATACGATGACGAACATATCTAGGTACGACTTGAAAAACTTGTTCATTAGGTCCATGAAGGCTGTTGGGGTGTTTTTTAACCCAAAGGAAATCACCACAAACTCATAGTGACCATATCGAGTTCTGAATGCTGTTTTCGGTATGCCACTTTTTCTAATCCTTAACTGATGGTACCCCGACCTGAGGTCGATCTTGGAAAAGAAACCGACTCCTTGAAGTTGGTCGAATAGATTGTCAATTCTGGGCAAAGGGTACCTGTTCTTAACTGTGACCTTGTTCAGCGGTAATCTATGCAAATTCTGAGGGTATCGTCCTTTTTACGCACGAATAGCACTGGAGCACCCTAGGTAGAGATGCTGGGTCTGATAAAACCCTTGTAAAGAAGATCTTTTAGCTACTCCTTCAACTCCTTAAGCTCAGCTGGAGCCATTTTGTAAGGAGGGATAGAGATGGGTTGAGTATCTGGGAGGAGATCTATTCCGAAGTCTATCTCCTGCTCAAGGGAACTCTGGGAAGATCCTTAGGAAATACATCTGGGAACTCGTTGACAATTGGAACTCACTGAATGGTTGGGGTCTCAGAGTTGGAATCCTTGATCCGAACCAGATGATATAGACATCCTTTAGAAATGTGTTTCTGGGCCTTAAGGTAGGAAATAAACCCACCCTTAGGCGCTAAACTGTTGCCCGACCATTCTAACACTACTTCTTTAGGAAACTGGAATTTGAAAACTCTAGTTCTGCAATCAATTGAGGCATAACAAGAGTGTAACCAATCCATGTCGAGAATAAGGCTGAAGTCGACCATAGATCTACAAGATCAGCTGGTATGACTTTACTCAAGACTGAGACTGGGCAGTTTCTATACACCCGACTAGCTCTAACTGACTCACCAACTGGGGTGGAGACGGAGAAGGGTTCTGATAGGACTTCTGGCCTGATGTTGAACTAAACTGCTACATATAGAGTCACGAACGAAAGAGTAGCTCCTGGATCTAAGAGGGCATATACATCTAGATGGAAGAGACATAACATACCGCTAACTACGTCAGGTGAGCTTTCCTGATCCTGACGAGAAGATAGAGCATAGAAACAATTTTGGCGCTGACTGCCATTTGTACCTAATGAGTTAGCCTGCTGAGGTAATGGATTGTGATCTCCCTCGCCCTGCTAACGGGCACTCTCTGAGTCGGTGTCCAAGCTGCCCACATCCAAAATAACTCTCTCTACCCTGAAGACACTCCCCAGGATGATTCTTGTCGCACTTAGGACAAGCTGGATACTTGTTTCTTATACTTTGGGCCTGAGATTGAGTGCCAGAAGACCCACCCCTCCGATCCTAGCGGGACCAAAAGGTTGGTGCGCTGGCTAAGGTAGGTGTTGGTGCCCTCTGCTGTTGCTGTTGCTACTGTGGGCGGCTACCACCTCCAAATCTCTGGTGGCCAAAATCTTATGTCCAATTCTTTCCTGCTTGTTCTTACATTCCATATCTTCCAGCTTCTCTGCCTCAATCTGCTGGGCATACACAATTAAGCTAGAACGGTCCATGTCCTTGATTAGCATTGCTGTCCTGCACTCTTTGAGGACCAGATTAGACACTTCATTTACGAACTTCAGCATGCGAGCCCTTGGCTCGGCCACCATATCTGGAGCATACTTTGATAGTCTAGTAAACTCCAGAGCATACTCCTCCATAGTCCGGTAACCCTGCCGTAGGTTTATAAACTCTGCCATCTTAGCCTCCCTCAGCTCTAGGGGAAAGAATCTATCCAGAAAAGCTGTATGAAACTCCTCTCACTCAACCGGTCCTGTTTCTGTTGACTGCCCCTCCTTCCACTACATGTACCAAACCTGGGCTACCCCTTTTAGTTGGCAGGTAGCCAGGCCAGCACTCTCGGAGGAGCTGATACCCATGATCCGGGTGATCTTTCTAATCTCATCTACAAAGACTTTTGGGTCCTCTCCCACCTTAGTTCTGTGAAAGTCTAGAGGGTTCATCTGAGTGAAATCCCGCACCTGGGCAGCAGCTGCAGACCCATTTGTGGCTACTAGAACCACCTGCTAGTTCACCTGATTGGTGACGGTCTGAGAAAGCAACTGGATGGCCTCCCTGAATTCGGCGGTAGACATAGAGTCGTCCTGAGGAACTGCCGAAGCTGGTGGAGCGGGTCTGTTGGCGTTTCCGTCTCTTCGTCTATTTCCATGTTGGACACTGTTCACTGAAAGGAAATAGGACACGATTTAGAAAGACGCCTTTTGAATTGGACTTTAACGCACGATAAAGAGCATGAACAAAAAGAGGAATTTTCCTAATAACATCTCGTAGCTTCCTCGTCATAAGTGTGGCGCGCTTCACACCAATGAAAAGGACTCTACCCGATGTGACTTTCAGACATTTTGAGGATACTCTAAACCTAGGGCTCTGATTCCAAGTTTGTCATGCCCCGAGCCTACACCTTAGGCATAACACGGTACTTGAAGCCACAAGTGACCCCAAGTCAACCCCTGGTCTATCAGTCACTAGCATTCTGAGTAATCATGCATAACAGAACTTTAAAATAATATCATAAAACATTTATGAAAGATAACTCTAAAAACATAAAGTTCAAAACATTTGGATAATACAGATAAACTTGAAAACCATGTCTGTCTGAAAGCCATCTAACTGAGGAGTTGCTGGGACAAGCCCCCAACTAACTCTAACTCTAACTGAAATAATAATTCAACTGAAAGAAAGTAAAACAAGGCCCTCGAATGATGAGGACTCACACTTTGAATGCAACAAAGGAGTATCTAGATCGCAACGGGTAACGATGCTGAGTCTGGAAACCTGCAGCTGTATCATAAAATGATACATCATAAAAGTATGTGTCGGTACTTTGAATGTACTGAGCATACGAGAGAAACATGAATGACATGAAAAACTAGTAACTGAACTAGAATGACATGAAATGACCAACTGAAATGCTGGAAACTAAATCAACTGATATAAAAATAATATGGTCAAAAATGATCCTGGCTGATGGTCATAAACATGCCCTATGTCTGAAATACTGAGTTTGAGATCCTGCACAAAACTGATCTAGGCTGAAGAATATGCGAGTAAACTGTACTGATTAGTGGGAGAGACTATAACCGACATATAAGCACGTGAGCTAGATGTGGAGTCCGATGTACACACCCCGTCGGTAGGACCCAATATACCTTGCCAGGGTATAAAGGCATGAATTGTGAAAATCACTGTCAAAAGGGGCCCGTTAGGCCAAGTAAATAAAACCTACGGTGGCAACGTGGTTCTGCAACCTGGGTGCGCTGGAACCCCGACCTTTTCGGTGCTAAGTCCTACTCCCACTAGATAATCCTATTATTGCTACTACTGACAAATGGATAGCTCGATACTAGGGTCAAAGACTAAACTGACCTAGGGATACTGTCAGAGAGTTTCCTAAGCGTCTTATAGGACCAGATTTGGATATTGAGTTTTAGGACTGGTCAGAGCTACTTATCTCGGAGCGTCGTAACCGTCTAGAGAACCAACTGATAACTGAACTAGGGTTCAGGGGCTGGTCAGAGCTATAAATGAATGTCATGAACGCGTAATGGACCAAATAATCTGAGTTCTGAGTCTGAGTCTGACAACTGGGAGACACAACTGACACCTCGAAAATAAACTGGAGTCAAACTGATCAGTTGACATTTTTTTGACAACACGGAGGTTGCTAAAATCTGACTGAAGCTAAACTGATGTGATTCTGACTAAGACTAGACTGATAGAGTTCTGTGTTCTAACTGACTAAATTACTAAATAGCTAATAGAGAGCTCACTTATGCCGACGACCCAGACAAATTCATAACATAAGGCAATTTCAATAATTTTGGGAATTTCATGCAACAGAGAAAAAGTCATTTTTGTTAATGGAATATTTACTCAACACACATATATATGCAGGAAATTCTAGAAAATTCAGCCCAAATCATCGTTCATTCACTGGAGAGAACTGAACAAGTTAAATCATTACTCGGAAGTTAGGGCTTGAATTCACCTTTGTAATAACACCTTACAAGGAAAAATTAAGCCTCAATCACACCGAATCNGTCAGTACTTTGAATGTACTGAGTATGCGAGAGAAACATGAATGACATGAAAAACTAGTAACTGAACTGGCATGACATGAAATGACCAACTGAAATGCTGGAAACTAAATCAACTGATATAAAACTAATATGGTCAAAAATGACCCTGGCTGATGGTCATAAACACGACCTATGTCTGAAATACTGAGTTTGAGATCCTGTACTGAACTAATCTGGGCTGAAGAATCTGCGAGTAAACTGTACTGACTAGTGGGAGAGGTTATAACAAACATATAACCACGTGAGCTAGACGTGGAGTTAGATGTACAAACCCCCTCGATAGGACCCAATATACCTTGCCAGGGTATAAAGGCACGGATTATGAAAATCACTGTCAAAAGGGGCTCGTTAGGCCAAGTAAATAAAACCTACGGTGGCAATGTAGTTCTAAAACCTGGGTGCGCTGGAACCCCGACCATTTCGGTACTAAGTCCTGCTCCCTCTGGATAATCCTATTACTGCTACTACTGACAAGCGGATAGCTCGATACTGGGGTCAAAGACTAAACTGACCCAGGGATACTTTCAGAGAGTTCCCTGAGCGTCTTATAGGACCAGATTTGAAAATTGAGTTCTAAGAATGGTCAGAGCTATAAATGAATGTCATGACCACCTAATGGACCAAATAATCTGAGTTCTGAGTCTGAGTTTGATAACTGGGAGGCACCACTGACACCTCAAAAATAAATTGGAGTCAAACTGATCAGTTGACATTTTCTTGACAACACGGAGGTTGCTAAAATTTGACTGAAGCTAGAATGATGTGATTCTGACTAAGACTAGACTGATAGAGTTCTGTGTTCTAACTAACTAAATTACTAAACAGCTAATAGAGAGCTCATTTATGCTGACGACCCGGACAAATTCATAATATAAGGCAATTTCAAGAATTTTGGGAATTTCATGCAATAGAGCAAAAGTCATTTTTGTTAATGAGATATTTACTCAACACACATATATATGCAGGAAATTCTAAAAAAACCAGCCCAAATCATTGTTCATTCACTGGAGAGAACTGAACAAGTAAAATCATTACTCGAAAGTTAGGGCTTGAATTCACCTTTGTAATAACACTGACAATCTGATAAGGAATTGATGGAAGTTATATCAACAATAAATATGAACATTGTTCTAAGTGAAAGCAACGAAAATAAACATGAATGCTTCTCATACTCGAAAGCTCACGGCTCAAAACTAATAGAAGAAATTGAGAAGGACTTTGGGGACGCAAGGGAAAGACAATTCCCTTGCTAAAAACCCACATACCTGGCAAAAAAATTCTGCCTAGCCCTTGATCTAAAATACTCTGAGAGAGAATTCTACAATGTTCTTCTAAGGTTTAGGGTGAGAATGAGGAGAGGAACCGTTTTACCCCACTAAAACGTCTAAAACTGAAGCTAAAAAGACATGGTTTAGGGTCCAAAAACATAGGAAAGTCGAATTTTCCCTTAATGAAATTTCCCTGAAAAACAGTTCTGGCCTCGACCATGATTCGTACCATGAAGTCACGATTCGTGGTCTCCGCACCATTTTTTTCCATCTTCTGAAACTGGCCACGACTCGTACTACCATCCTACGGGTCATACTGTCAGTCGTGGTATCATCCACCCATACTAAATACAACTTACCCATGGCTCCTCACCACGTCTCGTTGCTACATCCTACAAGTCGTAACATGACCCGTGACTACTCACTAGCACCACTTGAGAATTTCACCAACACTCCTAACCACGAGTCATACCTACGCGTCACGATTCGTAGGACCACTCGTGATATGACCTCAGGCTCCTGAACTTCATCACGACTCGAGTCACGAGTCGTAGGTCCTCACCATGATTTGTACATCGAGTCATCCTGGTGAAAAATTTCAGGTTTTTCTGCGTTTACCAACTTAAACTCCCAGGTCTATTCTTAGGCCCTTTCCGGGGTATTACAACCATCTCTCACCGCCTTACTCTTGCTCTATATAGAGTGGAATCTCCTTAGGAAATCACATCTGTTCGTTTAGGCAATTTTATCAATAGCGGGTTAAATTCCAAATACATAACATACTACAATTGTTTGACCAAATACCACCTCTTCTTTTATGTTATCTATGGTAATTTTCACATTACATTTACCAACTTCCTCATTTTCCAATTCAAATCCATCAATAATAGGAACTGGCCCTGCTATATTACTCTAAGAACTTGAGCTAGGGTTAGGGGTTTTAGTATACTTATAGTTGTTTTTTCGCGTCGTCTTCCACAACTTGATCAACACATGATGATTTCCCAAAACTCTGTGATTTGTTTTTTATATGTTGACATAGTAACTTGTGGCATTGTTGTCTTCATAGTTGATGATGAAGTATGCTTCAGTTCGAGCGGGGTTATTCCTTGAAGAACATTTAGTACTTTACATCTTTTTGCATGTCTAGATTGTGGTATACCTTTTCTTATGAAGGTTGTATATAAATTACTTGCACCCTCCTTCCGGCTTTTGATTTCCTTTTCATTCCAGCCTTAGCTGAGAGAACTGTTGTATTTCTTGAAACAACCCAAAGTGCATTCTTGAGGGATGTATAGAAAAAACTAGCTCTTTTAAAATTGGTGTAGAGGTAAAGCACGCAAAATCCATGGGTAAATAAGAGAGTTGGTTTGGTTTTTGGTCCACGTGGAAGAAAATTACATGTGCCAATTTACTTTGCTAAGAAATGAACTTGGAGAGCAAAAAAAATTTGTGGAGGACAAATTCTATATTTATTTTGTTCTTGGAGCCCATGTTTGGTCATCTATAAAAGGATGACCATTCGTCATTGTAATGCCATCCCAAAAATCATAGGAAAATATATTATAAGAGTAGAGAGTTGAGAGAGCAATTCTCTTAGGTATATTTAGAATATCTCCCTTTTCTTTGTTAATAATATAATGGAAATTGTTCTCTGGTGGATGTAGGATCATTTTGATCCGAACCACATTAAATCTTGTGTTCTTCCTTCTTCTTTCTTTCACATTTCCGCTAACAATTGGTATTAGAGCTAAGGTTCTATCTGAGTATGCTCTGTGGTTGCAGCACATTCTAAACTTTTACATCAGAAAAGAATTACTTTGGTTTTCTATATTTTCAAATGTTATCCGTAGTAGAATAGGAGGAACAAGTACCAATGAGTTTCATAAAGTTTGAAATTGATAGGTTTAGTGGGTGCAACAACTTCAATATCTAAAAGATCAAAATGATGGTGTTACTACGGAGGAAAGATTTAATCCATGCTATTGACGTAAAGTACCCTGATGATACATCGAATTCCGACAAGGAAAAGATTGAAGGGATGCATTAAGTGTAATCCAATTGTCCCTTGCACCTAACATGCTCTGTGAAATAAGTACAAGTACCAACTAGACGGCCAAACAGTTATGAGATAAGCTGCAAGGGCTTTACTAGGACCGGTCAGTGACAACAAGGATGTTGTTACAACGACGTCTTCGCACATTTAAGATGGAGGCAGGTCCTTTGTTGCAAGACCATCTAGATGCGTTCAATAAACTTGTCATGGACTTAATGACTGTCGAAATTAAAAAGAATGAGGAGACGTTGGCATGTGCTTTGTTATTTTCTGACTTTAAAATATTGTGATATCGAGAATTCAATGATGTATAGAAAAAAGCCTATCACCCTTGAGCAAGTGCGGAAAACACTTAACTCTTGTGATGTGCGGAGGCATTTTGAATGAGACAAAGATGGTGAAGCTAGTGGGATCTTTGTGAGAGGTCGGACTAGCCAATAGGGAAGGAGAAAATCAAAGTACAGTTTAAAATCTCATGTGAATAAGAAGAATGCGGAGTGTTGGAGCTGTCACACGAAGGGGCACTTTGAACGAGATTTCCCTATATCAAAGTCTAAAAAAATGCAAGTGCATCCATTGTTGAATAAGTACATGATTCTGATAATGAATATGTACTAACAACATCATGCAATAGTGGAGTCTATGGCAATAATTAGGTGTTAGACTCTGGTTGTATCTTAGCATATGACATTCTGAAGAGATTGGTTTAGCAGCTATGAGAAAAGTACAGGATCCGTATTAATAGGCAATAATGCAACTTGTAAAATAGTTGACACTGACTCAGTTCGGGTTTGCTGCGATGAAGGAATTGTGAGGACTATTAAAGAAGTCCGTCATGTTCCTAATCTAAAGAAGAATTTGATCTCCCTGGGTACTCTGGATAAACAAGGATACAAGTACATGAGAGAAGGAGGAATTATGAAGGTGACTAAAGGTTCTTTAGTTATGTTGAAGGCCAATATGGAGGATGACCTTTACACACTGGCAGGAAGCACCATTGTTGGCTTTGTTAATGCATCTATAGTGCAATTATCTAATGATGATAAGGCAAAATTTTGGTATATGAGACTGGGTCATATGAGCACACGAGGACTGGAGATGCTGAGAAACCGTAACCTTTTGAAAGGTGAGAAGATCAACACACTTGAATTTTGTGAGCACTGCGTTCTTGGGAAGTAAAAGAAGGTCAGCTTCAGCACTGGCAAGCATAAGACAGGAGACGTTCTAGACTACATCCATTCATATTTATGGGGTCCCTCTAAGCTTCCATCGAAGGGAGGAAAGAGGTATCTTCTCACATTCATCAATGATTTGTCACAAAAGGTTTGGGTGCATTTCTTGAATGCAAAAAGTGATGCTTTTGAAGCATTTAAAGAGTGGAAGATTTTGGTTGAGAATCAAATAGAGCAAAAAGTCAAGTATCTTCGCATAGACAATGTCTTGGAGTTTTGTAGTGAAGAGTTTAATGATTTCTGCAAGGTTCATGGGATCGCAAGACATAAGACGGAGGCATACACCACAACAGAATGGAGTTGCCGAGAGGATGAACAGAACTCTTCTTGTAAAAGCTCATTATATGCTCTAATAAGCCAAAATATCAAAAGTGTTTTGGGCTGAATCAATTACATTGCTTCTCATATTGTCAATTGATCTCTAGCATCAGTAATTGAATTTAAGACTCCGAATGAGATATGGTCAGGTGAACCCTCTAACTATTCATACTTGTGAATATTTGGGTGTCCAAATTATTATCATGTTAATGAAGGAAAGCTTGAACCAAGGTCTAAGAAGGCTATATTCGTAGGGTATGTGGATGGAGTAAAAGGGTACAAGCTTTGGTGTTTGTGTTTACTCACATTTGTAGTTAGCAGAGATGTAACCTTTGATGAATCCTCTATACTTGATCCTCGTAAAGTTTCTGTGGAGTTGTCAGGAAATGAGAACAACGAGTAGGTGGAGCTTCTGCTGGAGCTTACCAAGGAAAAGGATCAAGAAACTCAAGTTGATGAGTCAAAAGATGCAGATCTTGAAGAACTTGTTATCAATGAACTATACACAATTACAAATGGAAGGGACAAGAGGCAGATACGGAGAGCTGAACGCCTTATAGAGCAAACAAATCTGATTACATATGCGTTCGTAGCTGCAGAAGAAGAGATTAAGGATCTTGAGCCCTCCTCGTATATTGAATCAACTTCCTGCAAGGATGCTGCACAATGGCGGTTAGCCATGATGGAGGAGATGGAATATCTTCACAAGAATCAGATATAGGTCTTAGTTGAAAGGCCAAAAGGGAAGAGGACAGTTGGATGCAAATGGGTCTACAGAAAGAAAGAGGAAATTTCAGAAGTGGAAGGCGCTAGGTTCAAGGAGAGATTGGTTGCAAAGGGTTTCAGTTAGAAGAAGGGAATTGACTACAATGAGATCTTCTCTCCAGTTGTGAAACATAGCTCTTCGTATGTTACTAGCATTGGTTGCACAATTTGATTTGGAGCCTCAATAGCTTGATGTCAAAATTGCTTTGTTACATGGTGATCTAGAAGAGACAATCTCTATGGATCAGCTTGAAGGTTTCCCAGCTGAGGTAAAGGAAGATCATGTATGCCAACTAAAGAAGTATTTGAATGGTTTGAAGTAATCTCCTAGAAAATGATACAAGAGCTTTGTTGTATTCATGACTACACATGGATTCTCAAGGAGTGCATTTGATAACTGTGCGTATCACAAGAAGATGTATGGTAACTCAATGATTTATTTACTGTTGTATGTTGATGATATGCTTATTGCTGCTAACAACATCACATAGATAAATGCTTTAAAGAAACTGTTGAGCAAGGAATTTAACATGAAGGATTTGGGAGCTGCAAAGAAAATTCTTGAAATGGAGATTTCAGGAGAAGACAGTGTTGTACATCTTTGTCAGAAGAGGTACATCGAAAATGTTCTTGAGAAATTCAATATGCATATGAGCAAGCCTGTAAGTACACTATTAACTCCTCATTTTAGACTTTCAGAGTTACAAATGCCTCAATCTAAGGATGAGGTGAAGCATGTGTCAAAGGTTCCTTATGCTAGTGCAGTTGGTAGCATTATGTATGTTATGGTGTGCACACGTCCAGATATTTCTCAATCTATAAGTGTGGTATGTAGGTACATGGCCAACCCAAGAAAGAGACATTGGGAAGCTGTCAAGTGGATATTGAGATATATCAAAGGGGCTTCTGATGTTGGCCTAACCTTTTGAAAAAATGATGAAAGTATTTCAGTTCTTAGTTATATGGATTCTGATTATGCAGGGGATCTTGACAGAAGGAGGTCCACAACTGGATACATCTTTACTCTCGTTGGCAGTGCCGTTAGTTGGAAATCAACTTTACAGTCAATTGTCTCTTTGTCTACAACAGAGGTAGATATATGCAATAATAGAGGCAGTGAAAGAAGCTATTTGGTTGAAACGTTTGGTGGAAGAATTGAGTTTGGTTCAGCTAGAATCAAATCTTATATATGATAGTCAAAGTGCTATTTATTTGATTAAAAATCAAAGATTTCATGAGTGCACCAAACACATTGATGTTAGATTTCATTTTATTCAAGATGTCTTTGAAGAGGGAGCTATCAAGGTCGTAAAGATTATCACAGATGATAATGCTGCGGACATGTTGACCAAGATAGTCCCACTTTCCAAGTTTGCACACTGCAAGGACTTGGAGAGAATACGCATCAACTGATGCAACTCTGGAAGAACAACTTCTAGGTGGAGATGATATATTCAAAAAAAGGTTTTATTCTTCTTGTTTCTTACAATAGGATTGCCCAGTAAGCTTAGAAGTTTTGGCTGGAGTTGTTCATACGCATGCTCAGAACATAAATCAAGGTGGAGATTGAAAGAGTTGGTTTAATTTTTTGTCCACGTGGAAAAAAAATTACATGTGCCAATTTACTTAGCTAAGAAATGTACTTGAATAGCAAGCAAAATTTGTGGAGGATAAATTCTATATTTCTTTTTTCTTTTTTTATTTTGTTCTTGGAGCCCAAGTTTGATCATCTATAAAAGGATGATCATTCTTCATTTAATCCAACCCAAAAATCATAAAAATATACATTATAAGAGTAGAGAGTTAAGAGAGCAATTCTCTTAGGTGTATTTGGGATCTCTCCCCTTTCTTAGCTAATAATATATAAAAGCAGTTGTTCTCTGGTGGATGTAGGATCATTCTGATCCAAACCACGTTAAATCTTGTGTTCTTCCTTCTATCTTCTTTCACATTTCTGCTAATAGTAAATAATAGTAAAATCTCATTAAATGCTTCAAAAAGACCTTTTTGTTTGTCGGATATGAAGATCCAACTTTCTTGATCATTAATCTACAAGTCAATTGACAAGTGATTCAAAAATCATGACTATGTCTCCCTAGTTTTCCTTTCAACAACTACATATGCTAATGAAAATAATTTTTATTAGCATCAAGACACATTGTGGTTAACAACTAAATCATGTACCTTGGACTCTTCAACCAACATCCACCCACACCTACTAATCCAACACTCAACCTTAAAGTCATATTCACAAACAACAAAATACATATGTAGATTCTTTAAAATCTATATGACTTTTTAGGCATCTCATTGTCAATAAATTTCATATAAATTGAAGATCTTGTATTTGTTCTGTTGATCTCAGTAAAATAATTCAAAAGAATGAAAAATTTTGATCTTTAATATTTGAATCAAGTAATCGATCGCCTTTTGAATAGTTCTTATCGCTTGAGTCAAAGTTACACGAACTTTAAGCTCGACAATAATTGTATCTCTAAATTCAGACAACTTCCACTTTCTCTTTTATCTTAGTTCATCAAGATATATTGCCTTGTTACGATGATGTCAATTTTTATCATTATGTGAGGGATTATAAATTTTTATATGAAATTCCTTGTCCCTGTGCATTTTAAGCCATTATTTCCGGTTGCAGTCCTTGTGTTCGCATAGATCTCATCCTTATCATATCATACTTGAACCACTTGATATACAATTCGTCATTTACCTCATGAGTTGTTACAATAATTTTTGAACTTCTTATTCTCAAATGTATATCCTAAAACTAACACTGAATTTTTTTTGGTAATTTTTGCATTGTGCTTTGGAAATCAAAGCTCTCACTGGCAAAATCATTATTCAAACTCTTATTGTATTCAATAAGTATTGATGATCATATAACAATATGAATATCATATATTCACATAAGGCATATATTGGGTACAAAAAATGTATCTAGGTATTTAATTATCACAGGAGTACGAGGTAATCTAGAGTGATGCATAAATACATGATCTATTAATCATGATAATCACCTTTCAACTTAGTCAAAACATGCTTTATCATTTATATGCAATTTTAGATAATCACATAATCAACTAAAGAATCGATTAAGTACCGTACATATCACCTGGTACCAGCACATATGCTTGTCACCTCACTTATACAATACATCCTTATGCTTAATTCTTCTTCTTATTATTATCAATTACGAAAATATCCCTCAATCGGAGTTTATAAAGTCTTAACTTATCATTTTGAATGCACTCTTTAGAGATAGTTTAGTCTTTTCAATTAATTTTAAATAGTTTCCAGTGATCAACGACAAGCTTAGCGGCGGCAGTGATGAGGCCTCTAGTTAGGCATGGCTATGGTGTACCTCCCCTTCCCTCAGTGTCCCTTAGATTATGTAATTCCTCAAAAGCTCAAAATCAATATCCGGGACTTAATTCAGAAAATCTGAAAAACTGCAGAAAAGTTGCAAAATGGCCAACCTGACGGGTCGTTAAGGGACCCAATGAATCGTCAGATCAACCGTGAGAAGGATGACAAGGATATGTTTTAGTTTTCCTAATGGACAAGCCCACGAGTTGTTATTAGTCCCCATGACTCGTTAAGTCACCCGTTGCCAAGCTGAAGTTCAGAAGATTGAGGAATTTACTAGTGCACTTGACAGGAGGTCACTACGAGTCATCACAACAGTAACGATTCGTCAGGTCCTTTGTTTTCAGTCCCTTCTAGCGCTCTTACCAGTGTACTTGACAGACAACACAACAAGTCGTTCCTAGTCATGACGACTCATCATGTGCCCTTCAGGAGTCGTTAGAATTTTGTCCAGTGAGCTTGACGGGAGAACCCAATGACTCTTTGGACCAGATAACAAGTCGTTAAGTCACCCGTTAGGGGCACCTGACAGTTTTTCCCTACAAATTTCTAAGGGCTATTTAGTAATTTTCTATTCTCCCAAGCATTAAACCACGTCATTTTGACTTCAATTTTAGAAGTTTTAGTGGGGGTAATGGGTCCTTTTCCTCATTCCCCACTCAAGCACTTAGAAAAGTAAACCGTAAGTTCTCTCAAGAATTCTCAAAGAAAGAACTAGGGCAGGTTTCTTCTCAATTTTTTCTCAAGATTTTTGTGGGTTCTTCATCAGGTATGTGGGGTTTCAGCAAGGGGATTGTCCTTTCCTTGCGTCCCCAAAGTCCTCCTCAATTTCTTCTATAAGTTTTAAGCCCTGAGCTTTCGAGTAAGAGAAGCATTCATGTTTATTTTCATTAATTTCCCTCAGAATGATGTTTAATACTCATAGTTAATGTAATCTTCATCAATTCCTCATCAATTTGTCAGTATTATTACAAAAGTGAATTTGAGCCCTAATTTTTTAGTAATGGTTTTTACTTGTTAAATTCCCTCTAGTGAATGAAGAATGCTTGGGTTGACTTCCTAGAATTTTCTTGCTATTCGTATGTGTTGGGTAAATAACCCATGAATGAGAATGACTTTTACATATTGAATGAAATTCTCAAAATTTTTGAAATTGCCTTATATTATGAATTTATCCGTGTTGTCGGCATAAATGAGCTCTCTGTTAGCTGCTTAGTAATTTAGTCAGTTAGAACACAAAACTTTATCAGTCTAGTCCCAATCAAGATCATATCAGTCTAGCTTCAGTCAGATTTTAGCAACCTCAGTGTTTTCCAGAAAATGTCAACTGATCAGTTTGACTCCAGTTATTTTTGAGGTGTTAGTGGTGCCTCCCAGTTTTCAGACTCAGATCAGATTTCAGTTATTTGGTCTATTAGGTGGTCATGACATTCAGTTATAACTCTGACTAGCCCCAGGACCCTAGTTCAGTTATTAGTTGTTCTGTAGACGGTTACGACGCTTCTAGATAAGCAGCTCTGACCAATCTTAGAACCCAATTTCAGAATCTGGTCCGATAAGGCTCTCAAGGTACATGCAGTATTCGTCCCTGACTAGTCTTGGGCCCCAGTTTTGAGCTATCAGCTTAGTAGTTCAGTTTAGATTTTCCAGTGGGAGTAGGACTTAGCACCGACTGGGGCCGCGGTTCCAGGGCACCCAGGTTCCTAGAACTACGTTGCCAGCGTAGGTTACAACATTACTTGTCCTTATTGGCCCCAGATATATTTTGTGATCACCCAGTTCATGCCTTTATACCCTGACAAGGTATATTGGGTCCTACCAATGGGGTATATACATCGGACTCCATGGTTAAATGTCGGTTATAAACTCTCCCACTAGTCAGTCCAGTCCAATATCAGAATAAGAAGCTCCGTTCAGTACAGTATCTCAGATTCAGTGATTCAGACTTAGGGCATGTCCATGACTATCAGACAGGTCGTCTTGACCATTTCAGATTATATCAGTAGTTCAATTCAGTACTTGTTGGTCATGGCGTGTCATTTCAGTTCAGACTTTTATTTCTGTATGTTTCTCCCACTTACTCAATACATTCAAAGCACTGACGCGTGCTTTTCATGCTGTATCGTCTCATGATACAGCTGCAGGTTCTCAGGTTTAGCTCAGATAGTTACTTCAATTTTAGAGCATTCCACTTCAGCAGATCAGAGTGTGAGTCCTCATCATTCGAGGGCCTTGTTTATTTATTTCAGTTGGATATAATTTTGTATAGACTTAAGAGTTAGCTGGGGACCTGTCCCAGCAACTCCTTAGTAGTTGGCTTTCAGACCAGGCTTGTCTTTCAGAATTGTATTTTAGATATATTATTTCTTCTCTACTTTTCAATCTTTACATTTTCCTAAACTGATAAAGCTGATCTCTAAAAGTTCCGTTGTGCATGTTTACTCAGAATGTTAGTGTATGATACACCAGGGTTGACTTGAGGTCGCTTGTGGCTTCAAGTCACCGTGTTACGTCCAAGATGTAGGCGTGGGGAGTGACAAATTATTTGGTTGGTTGCCCTTGTTGTAGGCTTGTTGAACAATTTAATTCCTTTTTATTCATTTTGGATATTTTTTTCATTCCCTGTTTTTGATGTACGAGTGCCCATTTTGGGCATTCGAATAACAATGGCATTGTTTTTGGCCCAATTATCTATATAACTTTTGGTTCTCGTATATATATATATATATGTATACATGTTTTGCAGCTTTAGAACAATCTGAAAAATTTCCCAAAACAGGGGATTGAATTCTTCCTAGTAGCCATCCGTTGCAGTAGTGGATTTTCCGCTGCAGCAAACCTACTATGGCGGTCCACTTCTCGTTGTAGCGAGTCCCCTATGGTGAGATACACCTTGCTGCAGTGAACTTGTTAAGCAGAAACACACACAGAATATTAGTCCCCCCGATCAATATTATTCTCCATTCGCCCTCATTTTTACCATTAACATTTCACACTTCATTAAAATCTACACTATCAGATACCAATTGGACTCAATCTAGGAGGATATCACATTCAAACCACACGATAATAAATAAATGAAGTGAAACTTCCTAGATGCCTTGAAGCCTTCCAAAGATTAGATGTGGACGTTTATACACCAATATCCCTCAGAGCCCAGGCACAACGACGCAATTATCAGGGGGTGCTCTACCACTGAGCTAATAGCCCGTCGTGCGAGCTGCGGAACACTACTCCACATTTTTCTTATGCTTGTTAGACCGGTAATATAAGATGCTCTAATACCAACTTGACACGATTCAAAAGGGCAGATGTGCGAGCACTTACATCGACTCTAGTTCGATAGGAGAATCTCTTTTTAAAACAACATATATATAAATATTAAAATCCTCATTAAATTACATATTCCAACAATGCTTTAGTCTTTACAATACAAGCACTCTAGAATCATAATTCTCCCAAAGATCTTAGTCTAGAAAGGTACAAGAGCTCTACTCCGAATACTGACAATAAGAAATGACACAACTTGGTCTGCGGAGACTGAGGCTGAGTATCACCACGTCAATCATGAAACTATATCTCACCTGCCACCACCTACACTCAAAAAGATGTAGCAAGGTAGTATAGTACACCCACGTACTGGTAGGCATCATCGACTGACTAGGAATAGTTCACGCAATAGTATATCATTAACATTCAATCGATTAACCCTTACTAACTACAACAATGACATACACTATTACTTTATCTAGTTCTTGGTCAATTCATCAATTAGGTATATAATTATATAGTTATACATCTATATACTATCAAATTTAATAACCACTTCATCAATTTCATTTTACAACTATATATACTATTAAATTCAACAATCAATTCATTAATTCTATTTTACAGCTATGTATACTATTAAATTCAACAATCAATTTATCAACTTCATTATACATCTATAAATACTATTAAATTCAACAATCAATTCATCAACTCCATTTTAAATCTATATATACTATTAGATTCAAAAATCAATTCATTAACTCCTCAAATCCTATACTGGTTCATTGTCTTGCTGCAGCGGTGACTTAACCGCTATAGTGGTCCCATAGAAGAGAAAACTTGTCATTGCAGCGGTACCCTACCTAAGCAGTAGCAGTAGCTCGATATCCCCATCACTTCTCTTTTTCAATTTACCATTTAAAGCTATAATCACCTCTAATATTATATATACCCATTATCATTAACTAAACCCGTTCCTGTTAACAAAGATTTATTCATTGACTCAACAATATCTTAATGACGCCGGTTATCTATTTATCTAGCCATCCTAATTCATCAATATCCCATATCATCATATTACAATCTTAATTCTATTCTTTATTAACAGAACTACTCCCACAGTCAGGACCAACCCAACACGAAGCAATATTATCATGAATACTCATTACAAGGAACTAATAATAAGATCAACTTAGATCCGTTAATTCATGCTTAGTCAAATTATGATAATCTACCATTAAGTAACACAAGTAAATTATTTATTATAAAACAACAATTCATATCAATGGAATCTTTTCCACACTCAAGACACGGATACATGTATATATTCTACCTCATTAGTCTCACTCTATACACATCTGCATGACATCCGTATCATCTCGTATCACACTTGTATCATATTGGTATATCTCATATCACATATGTATCTCTCATATTATGCCCGAATCATATCGATATATCACGTATCATATCTACATATATGCACATCTATAACACATCTGTATCTCTGTACACACATGTCAGAGGGTCTTATTTCTTCCCTTTTAGTCATGACCTGCAGAAAACTCTAAAAATTCATGTACTGTACTAATGTGGTACCCGCTTTCACTCATCTGCTCGTCTGGATGCTCACCTAGAACATGAGTCACTCATATCCAAGTATTTATACACATACTCAATCACACTCAACTGCTCATCCGGATGCTCACCTCGGAAATGAGTCTCTCATCTCTGGGTAAGGATGTATTACCCATCATTCATCAACATATTTCCTTATACTCTCAATCAATCATCACATAGGATAGATTCACAAGTACACATTGATTATCACAATTGCACTTTTAGTTCATGAATAATATTCACAATTTAATTAATTTAGAGTTCATTCAAACAACATAACTACACCACCATACTTTATATCATAATCATTGTCCGAAGACCATTCAAGCATATTTATTATTTCTCAATTCGTGTAAGACATTAGTCACAGTTTAATTTTTCGTAATTTCACATTATAATTAAATCGAGGTGTAGGGTAATAGATATACAAGTATAGACACGTAAAGGTATTACTACATTTGTACTTACATTTATGTATACCTACATTGTAGTTTTCTCCCAATTATTTATTAGTTCAACTTCATGAGACTTCACTATTTAGAGACAGTATTCATCATGAATATCCCAGCTATCATGTCACCCCTATCTCGGGATACAACTGTTCAAGGTAGATTCTCTGTCTCTATCATAGTTATTAACTCATTACTAATTTCACAATCACACGATATTCAAATTCTTTCAACTTCTATTTTAACTCGACAATTCGTTATACAATTTCATGCTACCCACCTTTCCACTTACAATAATCAATATTGTACAAATAGGATTACACAACCAGGAATATATTGTTAAGAATATACCGTCTAGAATATACAATCCAGAATATACTATCAACAATTTATCATCAAGTATCTACCCATGTTTAGTAATTACAATATAGTATTCATCACCTCTTTCTTTTCTTATTATTCGGGTTATTTCCCCCCATCCTTAACAGTTATTTCACTATGATTTTATACAAGTCATCTTTAATATTCTATATTTGTATTCACACACCAATTGTACATCAACTGTACACACATATACAAGTTACTAATCGAAGTCTAAGACAAAGGTATGCCATAACCTACCTGGGTGCCACGCTGCTGCCAAGACGATGGAGTTGCGTTCTTGCTTCGAGCATTGGTGTTCTTGCAGAGAATCGTTGGGGAGGATGATGGAGTCCTTGACCTTCTCTAGCCACCCTGTTCTTTTCCTTGATAGAATAACCAAACCTTCGCTCCATGGAATTTTTAATGACTAATCCTTGTTACAATAGGATCTGGATATTAAAAGTAGAAAAATTATGGAGTTTTAGTCCGCGTGTTCCACTGCGGTGATGATTGTTTCGTTGTAGCAGCAGTCCCGCTATGACGAAGAAGTGCCCGTCGCAGTGGTCCTATCGCTTGGGCCCACTAAAATTTTAAACTCATGTCACGCCCCGCCTTGGGGGGTATGACTGGTACCTGGTGCCCTACTGGGACCTGAACTGCTAGACTGTTGAGCCTAAGCACTTCTGGTGCCTGACTAGTTCTAACTCTAGATCCAAGAAAATGACGGGCTATATAACGGCTGTAAATACAGCCTCCGGCCGACTAGGCCTATAGCCACCTGTATTATAACATCAGCTAACCAGAATCACATTCATAAAGGGA
>JACEIK010000880.1:291465-336649 GCA_018107945.1 Datura stramonium
ATTCATATGATATATCGTACATATTTTCCACTCTAATAAGAGTAAATAATATTATATTTATGCCTGTGGATTTGCAATTCAAGATTTGTTGTATCTTTTTGTTTATTTATTAAGATTATTTTGGAGACCATTTTGATGAGGGAGAAGCAATGGGAAAAGTGTCTATTCTTTGTTGATTTACTATAATTTTGAAAGTATTTTTACTCGATATTACTTTATAAAACTTTCAAATTTTACTTAAAAAGAGATTTGATTAGTTTACACTTTTAGTTGAAGTATTTTTTATATTTATTATTTTTTTGTGAATTAATTATTATTAGATGATCACTTTAGCAAGTTCACATCTATTTTTAAATGATCGCACAATTAATTAGTTTTACATATGCAGAAACTTATCAATCCTTAATTTTACTAAACGAAATAAAGGGTAACATGGGCCAAAACTTTCCAAACGTGGCTACAAGCCTACAACTTAGAATTAATAGCCATCTAATAACAGCAGCACGTACTTTAGAGAGATATTGCTGTCTCTTTATTAATTTATTTGATATAGTTTGGGATTGTTGTACATAAAGAATGATAGTATTACACTGAGGGGAAGTAGTTGGAAAGGCCATAAGGGAGAGAGTAGAACTCTTCACTCCTAGGATCTTTGTCAAAATGCTTGAATTTTGCCCACCAATGCCTGCCACTGTCTTTCTTGGTTGTGGCATGTTTGCGAGCAAGAGTTATGTCCAGGAACAATGCCACTATTCCTGCCACTGTGGCCGGGGACGTGAAGATTACTTGCATTATTTTGTTAAACTGCAAGTAGTTTTAAGGCAAAAAATGATTCAGTAACATCTAAACTTGTTGCATTGAATGGAATTAAAATGTCAATTACGTGCTTACCCAGGCTGAGCCAGAGTGAACCGGACCATCACCAGTGGTTATTACATAACCATTGAAGTATTGTGGCACAGAAAGACCCAAGTAGATAGAGAAACCTAATATAAATTTAGTCCTCAAGCTGTTGAGGTTGCAGAATTGAAGTAATCCAAGACCAGCAGAAGCTGCGCCATTAACCAATCAAATATAGGCAAAGGCAGTATTCTCCTTGAATAAAGGAAGTATATATATTGAAAGAAGATATTGCATGCATGTAGTGTAAGAAGAATCACATACACATGAGCGCAAACAAAATACAGTACAAAGCTCCAATAATTGGTAGAGGTATGGAAGCAACAACAGCTCCAAATTTTCCTGTTCATGGACAAAAGATATTGCATTTAATCACATAGGAGGAGATCAAATGAGATTATAAATTCACAAAACCAGAAATCAAAATGATAAAGTGGCCCAAAATACTGATAGATCACTTCGGATATATACCCTTATTTAATCAATGTGAAACTTTATCTCTAATGCCGTCCAGTATATTTAAGTAGAGTTTTTGGGTTTGGTGTTTGAAGTTTGTGAGAGAAGCATGGAGTTGTAGAATAAGTTGTGAAGTCAAAAATAACTCTTACACACCTACAACATTTTTATTTCTTCATTTCAAGAGTTGGTCTCAATCTCTGAAAATTTTTAAATTTGAAAGACTTTGTAAAGATATCCACAACTTGATCGTGAGATTTCACATATTTGAGTTCTACCTCTTTTTTGGCAGTGCATTCTCTGATGAAGTGATACCTTGTGTCTATATGCTTGCTTTGATCATGGTACACCAGATTCTTTGCAAAGTACTTGCGTGAATTTATTGTGAACACAATTCATCGTGACTTTAATTTGTGACAAATTTAGCTCCTTCAACAATCTTCTCAGCTAAGTAGCATTAAACGTATATGATGTTGCTACCACATATTCAACTTCACAAGTAGAGAGAGTAACATTGAATTATTTCTTTGAACTCCAAGAAATAACACAATCGCCTAAGAAAAACACAAAACTAGTTGTGCTTTTCCTATCATCAATATCTCCCACATAATCACTGTCACTAAATTTCACAAGATCTAAGTCATTAGAAGAGGAATAAAACAACTCAAGGTCTATCATGTTTTGTAGGTAACAAAGAATACTTCAAGCGACCTTCAAGTGAGTGGAGGTAGGAGTTTCCATGAAGTGACTTACTACTCTAACTGTAAATAGTATATTTGGTCTTGTACAGGTTAAGTACCTTATATCACACGAGACTTTTGAAAAAAGTGAAATCCACCTTTCTCCATCATCAAATTTTCACAACTTTATTTCACTCTCCATCGTGGTGTTCACGAAATTGCAGTTGAAGATGTAAAACTTCTTCAAAATCTCCTTCGTATACCTTTCTTGATATATGAAGCTGCCTGTTGGGTTGTGGCCCTTATTTAGCTGAAGGTCCAATGGTCTAATCCTATTCTCTTTTTAATCCTATTTGAAAGTGGATTTTGATTTTTATTCTTATTTATAGTTGATTTTGGCTTTATGAGAAATCACCACTCATTATCTTAAATATAAGAACTTTAGAGAATTATTCAAGGATAATTTATAATTGTCTTTAAAAGATTTTGACATATAGAGTGATTTTTGAGAAAGCTTCTTCCAACAGAGAATAGAGAAAAAAAGGATCCTTTTTGCTGCAGTTTTACTTTTCGATCAGTCACCTTTAAATCAAGTTTGCCAATTCTTTCACCATTGGATCAGGCTGAAATTTTGACTGAGTATTTCTAATATCCTGGTCTTTAATTTAAATGATGGAGATCAGATTTGGTGATCAACAGAATCTGATTTGGAGTCCTGAATAACAACTTAATTTTGGGGAATTTCTCTCGAGTTGTATTTGTTGGTATTGCTATAACTTCTCTGTGTTTTGCACTTATTGTGTAGCCATTTTGAAGAACTTTTGTTACACTCTTATTGTTATATTAAAGTTATTTGGATCTTTATGATTCTATGGTTGTTACCTTCTATTTTAAGGGTTTTTCACGTTAAATTTGGTCTTCTTTATTTTCTCTATTTTTGGACTTGATTACTTCCATTATAACAAGTAGTATCAGAGCCTTGGTTATTTATCAAGAATTTTTTTGATAAACCCGATTGCTGCTCATAAGCTCGATCTATGATTGATACAAGTTAAAATTTTGAGCACCAACAAGTATGCGAATATATATAATACAATGGATTGAAGATAACAATCATATTGTAAATGATACATATGCTAGATCACTGTGAAAAAGTTAGAGACACTTTATACTTCAAAACCTGGCAATAATAAGTTGTTCTTGCTAAAGTAATTGATGAATTTTAAATACAAGGAGGGAAGTCCTATTCTTGATCATATAAATGATTTTCAAGGTGTCCTTAATCAACTGTATGTAATGAGTGTCAATTTCGATGATGAGATACAAGAACTTTGACTTCTTAATACTCAACCAAATTCTTGAGGAACTCTTCATGTTTCTTCAATAAATTCATCTCTCGGTGGTAAGGTGACCATGAAATATACCAAGAGTGCTATATTGAATAAAGAAGTAAGAATAAAATATTAGGGCTCGTCTTCACATTCATATGTATTATTTATAAAAGACCGGGGGAAAGATAAAATAAGAGGTTCGAGATGTAGAGGTAAAAGAAGTAAATCAAGGTCCACGCATCAAAATTATTCATGCAATCATTGTGGAAAGAAAGAACATAATTTAAGGTTCTGCAACAAGCTGAAGCAAGACATTAGAGAACGAAAGAAAGAAGAAAATAATGGAAATAATGTGTTGTTTCTGTTATCCGAGATGACCTTCTCTTTGCTTGTGATAAAAACGTCATCAATTTATATTCCATGATACTAGATGGATAGTAGATTCTGGAGATACATCTCATATCACACCGAAAAAAGATTTTTTTCATCTTATACCCCTGTTAACTCTGGTGTGTTAAAGATGAAAAATGTCGGTGAGGTTAAGGTGTTTGGTGTTGGCACAGTTTGTTTGAAGAGTAATATTGGTACAACGTTAGTCCTTCAAAATGTAAAGCATGATTCGAACATCCTTTTAACTTGATATTTGTAGGATAACTAGATATGAAGGCTACCGTAATGTCTTATTTAGTCGCCAATGGAAGCTCACAAAGGGTTTATTAGTTGTAGCTCGAGGAAGAAAGTATTTTAGATTATATGTGACACAATGATCTATCCTTAGTGACTTCGTAAATATGGTGAAAAGTGACACTTTATCAAAATTATGGCATAAAAGTCTAAGTCATATTAGCAAGAGAGGGATTACATGTTTGGCTAAGAAGAATTTGCTCGCTGGTGTAAAATAAACACAGGTGAAAAGATGTGTCATTGGTTAGCCGATAAAAAGAAAAGAGTTTCTTTTAATAGAAATCCTCCTTCAAGAAAACCCGAATTATTAAAGATAGTACACTTTGACTTGTGTGGTCCTTTTAAAGTGAATTCAAAAGGTGGTACACTTTACTTCGTGACTTTCATCGATGACCATTCTTGCAAGCTCTGGGTATATCCTTTAAAATTCAAAGATCAAGTACTTAATTGTTTTTAAGAAATTTCTGGCCTTATATGAGAGAGAGACCAGAAAGATACTAAAATGTATTCACACTGATAATGACAGCGAATGTTGTGGCTCCTTTGAGTATTGTAAATATCAAGGAATTCATCATCAAAAATATCTACCCAAGATGCCTCAATAGAATGGCCTGACAAAGGGATGAACAGAACTTTAGTTGAGATATTTATATGTGTGCTTTCAGAAGCTAAACTTCAAAATTTCTTTTGGGCAGAAGAATTTAACATTGTTGCTTATGTTATTAATTTATATCCTGTAGTTGTTTTGGATGATGATGTCCCAGATAAAATTTGATTTGTTAAGAATATTTCTATGATCACTTGAAAGTCTTTGAATGTAAAGTTTGTGTGCATGTTCTAAAAGATGAGAGATCAAAATAGGATGTCAAAACTAAACAATGCATCTTCATTGGTTATGGTCAAGATGAGCTTGGATATTGTTTTTACTCTCCGGTTGATAAGGAGCTTATTTAAAGTTGTGATGCAGTATTCTTTAAAGATAAAACTATTGAATATACTGAAAATACTGAGAAAATAAATTCTCAGAATAATGATAGCTTAGTTGATGTTGATCCAATTCCTATCACTGATACACCTATTCCACATGAAGGAACCTAAGATAATAATGCAGATAGTGATCAGGATCAAAATGATCATCAAGGTGTAGAACCTATAAATGCTCCTATTAATGATTTTGTGGTTGATAAACAAATAACTCCTACTCGGTTAATTACTTTGGATACTCCTGAAATCTCTCATAGAAAATCTACTAGGGAGAAGCAAAAATCAATGCGTTATTCTCCTAATGAGTATGTACTTTTGATTGACATGGAAGAACCTAAGGATTATGATGAAGTCATGCAAGATACTCATATAGATCCATGGATAGAATCCATGCAGATGAGATGAAGTCACTCTACAAGAATGAAACATATGAGTTAGTGAAATTACCGAAAGAAATAAAGCCTTAACAAACAAATGAATTTTTTAGAATAAAGCAATTAGAGAAATATATATGAGGTTAGTTTTCAAATGATTTGGCCAGAGGAAGGGAGTTAGCTTTGTTGAAATTTTCTCCGTTGTCGTGAATATGTCTTCTATTCGTATGGTTCTAGGCTTAGACACAAGTACAGATTTTGAGGTTGAGAAGATACAATCTGATGAAAATCCTTCAGATATACTAACAAAAGTGGTGATTGCAAATAAGCATGAACATTCTAGAACTTTGGCAGGCTTGAAGCCTGCCTGTAGTTTCTCTACTTGAAGATCCATTTGGTCCCTTGGTTGGAGGGGGAGTTTGTTGGGCCATGGCCCTTATTCATCCAAAGTCCTATTTCCCTAATCCTATTCTCCTTTAGTTTCCAATCTTGTTTGGAATTGAATTTTGATTTTTATTCCTATTTGTAGTTGGTTTTGGCTTTATGAGAAAGCACCACTCATTATCTATTAATAGAGAAACTTTGGAGAATTATTCAAGGCTCTTCGTATTTGTCATTGAAAGACTTTAGCACATAAGATTAGTTTTTGAGGAAACTTCCATCAAGAGAGACAAGAGAAGAAAAGGATTGTTTTTGCTTTAGTTTTACTGTCTGATCAGCCATCTTTAAATCATGTTTGTCGATTCGTTCACCATTGGATCGAACTGAAATTTTAACTGAATGTTCCTAATATCTTAGTCTTTGGTTTGAATGGTGGATATCTCTTCTGGAGGTCAGCAACATCTGATTTTGAGTCTTGAACAACAACTCAATTTTGGGTGATTTCTCTGGATTTGTTTTTATTGGTGTTTCTATAGCTTTTCCATATTTGGCACTTGTTCTGTAGCCATTTTGAAGAAACTTTATCACACTCTTATTGTTATATTAAATCTATTTGGATCTTTGTGATTCTGTGGTTATTACCTTCTATTTGAAGGTTTTTTTTACGTTAAATTTGGTATTCTTAATTTTTTCTATTTTTGAATTTGATTTCTGTT
This sequence comes from Datura stramonium, assembly GCA_018107945.1. NCBI lineage: Eukaryota > Viridiplantae > Streptophyta > Magnoliopsida > Solanales > Solanaceae > Datura > Datura stramonium. The sequence continues at coordinate 297,972 of JACEIK010000880.1, forward strand.
AGCCCATATACTTGTTAGCAGATGGGCCTTAGGGATTTAGGTAGTCTTATGCCTATATATATAGGCACCCCCTTCCCCATTCTAGAGTATTGTTTTCTATTCTCTTCTGTAACTCTGTAGTTAGCCTTTTTGACTCTTTCCTTTCTTGTTCTTCAATAAACTCTTGTTATATGTCAATAGTCTTATGCCTATATTCATGTGCACCCCTTCCCCATTCTAGAGTATTGTTTTCTATTCTCTTCAGAATCAGAGTTAGCCTTTTTGACTCTTTCCTTCTTGTTCTTCAATAAACTCTTGTTATATGTCACCATGTGGTTCAGAGCTGAATAAATCGATCCTCCCCTATTTGTAGCAACCACCTGAAAGTGACGAACTACTGTTCTCCCTGGCTCTGTTGCTTCCGCTAGATCCGGTTAGATCTACCGTTCGTAGGATTGGTTTGTTGTTTCGCCGGGTTCTTGTTTTGCTATTTGTCTCCATTGACCCTATTGTTGCCGCTGCTGTTGGTTTGGCTCTTGGATTTGGACTAGGGTATTTAATAATATGGCCGGAAAGGGATGATTCTCTCCATACCCATTAACACTCAATTAGATGGCAAAAATTATGTGTATTAGAGTTATGTCATGAAGAATTTTCTTCGTGGCAAGAATATGTGGGGCTATGTCACCGGGGTTAAATCCAAACCTAAGGATGAGAAAGCCGAGGATTTTGTATTGTCGGTGGATTTATGGAAACTCGCTAACTCCAAAGTTATCACTTGGATTAACAACTCCGTAACCTACCACCGTATGCAATTGGCTAATATGACATGAAGAAAAGAAACTGATCATTTGAGAGACTCAGATACGCCCACTTTGCTGGTTGTACGTTTAGAGTACGGGTATTGTGCCTTCAACAATAATGCTATGAGCATCCAAGATTTCTATACTGCTATGCCTGATTTGTGGGACCAATTGGCCTCACGAACTTCGTGCACTGAAAGGTTTTGCGCCGTATCTTGCTGTGAGGGAAGAACAATGTTTGGTCTAATTTTTGATGGCATTGCGTTCTGATTTTGAAGGACGCGTGGAACAATCCTTCATCGCTCTCTCCCGCTGATTCAATTGTCCATGAACTCGATTGCGTAAGAGACTCAGACAAGTCTCAATTGGATAAAGGGTCGAGTACCTACTCACCCCCTCATTTGCTTCCTTTTATTACAAACATACATCAATTGTCTCAACTCGAGTCCTATAGAGAGGCTGTGTCTTATCCTTCAAGTGTAATGCTATGGCTAGAACTTTACCGTTTCATCGTACATTGGGCCATACGGGATTTGGTTAAATTCTCCCACTCGGTAAATATACGATTGGCTATCACGAGTGTATAAGATAAAAACAAGCTCCGATGGTCCGTTGAGCGATACAAGGCTAGACTTGTGGCAAAAGGGTACTCACAAAAATAAGGTATGGACTATGAGGAGACCTTTGCCCCGGTGACAAAGATGATGATTGTTTGCACTATGACTGCCATCGCACGCTGACAGTGATAGCTTTCAATGGATACAGAATGGTGATCTCCATGAGATGACTGGTATTGATCAATAGTCGGGTGAAGCTTGTCGCTCGAAATTTACATGGTCTCAACCAAGCATGAGGGCTTCGGCTGAGACCATGTGGCCTTTACGAAGCCGACAAACTTCACCTGACTGGTGATCAATACCCGTGGAGGAGTCATATATACTTCCTCATGGAGATCACCATTCGTAATGCATTCTTGACATCCATTTGAAATATCTTCCACCGTCGAACGGCAATTACCACAATCATAGTGCGGTCAGTTGTCATCTTTGTCAATGGAGCATAAACAAAGAAAATAAAGGTTCACGTAACCAAACACCATGCCGTAGTCACCGCTATAGCACGATACTACCTGGAAGATCTAGAGACAACATCTTGTTTCTCGCTCTTCGCGGATATTAAAAAGAATCCAAGGAACACACAAAAACCAAGTGGTGGATTTGCGATCATCACGATCGCCATCCCAATCAACATCACTATAGGCTCGCAACTCGAGAGACGACGCCGAGGGAAACAAGAGGTTCTGAACTCCTGGGCAACAAGATAGTCCTAAAATACGAAGTGGCGCCCCTGAATCAAGGGTGAAAGGGTGAATAAATCGGGGCTAACAACATGAACTGCATGAGCTATATCCGGGTGAGTAACGGTAAGATACACCAAGCTACCTACAATACCCGATAAAGACTTGATCTCAACAAACACCATCACTATGGCAGGCACCGCGCATTGGTTTCAAGTGAGACCGCATTCCCGTTGCCGAAAGGCGTGCCCGTTTAAACAAGTTACATACTTGGCCCGAGAGAGAAGATATCCTTTCTTAGACTGAGCCACCTCAATACCCAAAAAATAACGTAGCAGACCCAAGTCCTTCATGGCAAACCGATGAGCCAAATCATGCTTCAATGACTCAATACTATCACGATCATCATCAGTTATAACCATATCATCTACATATAAGGACAAAAGGATTCGCCCTGCACTCGTACTTCTAACAAACAACGCCGAATCATAACATTCTAGAGTATTGTTTTCTATTCTCTTCTGTAACTCTGTAGTTAGCCTTTTTGACTCTTTCCTTTCTTGTTCTTCAATAAACTCTTGTTATATGTCAACACTTTCTTCCGTCATAACAATGCCTTCCTCCATTTAATTCACTTCTAGGACTAAGTAATGTAACATAAGTCCTATGTCCGTTATCTCAAGCTCGAAGGACATATATTTCTGGAAAGCTTCAACAATCTTGGGTTATTACCCGTCAAAATAAAATCATTAACATATAGACAAACAAGCAGAATATAGTTGTTAGTATGAACTTTAATGTAAAAAGCATATTCATGGAGACAACAAGTAAACTCATTTCCTTGAAAATACTTTTCAATGCGACTATTCCATGCCAGTGGAGCTTGCTTTAATCCATATAAAGCTTTCTTCAACCTCAACACTTTATCTTCATGATTTTTTACCACAAAGCCCAATAGTTGCTCAATGTAGACTTTATCTTTAAAATATCCATTCAAGAATGCTGACTTGCATCTAGTTGATGGATTTTCAACTTCATTTGTGCCGCCAAAAAGATCAGCAAATGAATCTTCTCCATGTGAGCAACAGGTGCATAAACATTCTTATAAATAATTCCATATCTTTACTTGTAGTCTTTAGCCACAATTCTTGCTTTGAATCTCTCCACCTCTCTATGAGTTTTTTTCTTTGCCTTGTATATTTCCTTCACACTAATATCTTGATGACCCTTGAGAAGAGTTGTTAACTCCCAAGAGTTGTTCTTCTCTATATATTTGATTTCATCATCCATGGCTTGTGTCCATCTTTTGTCTATAATAGATTCATCAAAATTTATTTGTTCATTATCAATAAAGAGACGATACAAAAAATTCAAATTAGTAACTTCTTATGTATCATCATAGAGCTCTTGATGCTCCTCATTCTTTGTAGTCTTTCACTTGAATTTTGTTGAGAAGAAGATGATGCAACATTTTCTGGAGAAGGAGGTGAGGTTACATTGTATGTAGGTGTTATGACCTCATGTTCTTCTTCATCTCCTATGTATGAAATAAAATCATATGTCCTTTCTTCCTGATGCTCCTAATTCCATACTGCCTCTTCATTAAATTCAACATCTTGACTCATCACCACTTTGTTGTTGCTTGAGTTGTACACTTGTAGCCCTTTGAACACGTGTCATAGTCAACAAAAACATGCTTCAAACTTTGATTGTCAAGTGTCGTTACCCCTTAATGCGGCACATGAGCATACTATGCTCTTGAAAATTCTCAAGTGCTTGACACTTGGCTTTCTTCCGCTCCATGCTTCTTGAGACGTTTGATCTCTAACATTTCTTGTTGAATACCTATTGCTCAAATATATTGCACAAATAAACGGCCTTAGACACGATTCTTTTGACATATTTTTAGCTTTCAACAACATTTAGCCATATTAATAGTGGTTCTATTCTTCCTCTATGCAATTTCATTTTGTCGGGGTGAGTAAGGTTGTATTAGAGGGTGGTAAATTTCATGAGACGAACAAAATCCATTGAAGTCTTTTGAAGTGAACTCGCCTCCTCTATTGGACCTTAAGCTTTTATTTTATAGCTACTCTATTTTTCTTTGTAATTTTTAGAAGTAGCAAAAACTTCTAATATTTACTTCAAGAAATACACCCAAGTCTTTTTACTGAAATTATCAATAAAGAGAAAGAAGTATTTACTTTTGCTAAAATAAGGTGGATTGACTGGATCACACACATTAGTGTGTACAAGCTGGAATGTATTGGTTTCTCTTGACATAGTCTCCTTAGAAAAACTCGTCCTTGCATGTTTTTCAAGAAGACTAGCTTCACATAACTGATTTGGATGGTTAATTGAAGGAATCCTATATGCCATGTTCTTTCTCCCATTGATTTGAGTGCTTCAAAGTTCAAGTGTCCAAATTACATATATCAATATTATGATTCATCTTGCACATTATCCTTCAAACACTTTGCATCAATTGTCTTAAGATTCAAAGAAAATAATCTATTCTTTGTCATACACACTTTTGCGATTAATTTTCCACTTGAATCTCTAAATAAAAATGCATATTTTTCATATAAATATCATGTTCTTTTTCTAATAGTTGGCCCAAATTTAAAATTTTTTTGGGCACATAATATATATCTTTCATCAATTTGCGGCCATCATATTTACAGGAAATTAGACTATACCTATTCCTTTTCCTTCAACTTGTACCTTTAAAGTGTCTCCAAAAGACACGTTCTTTGTCACCTTCTTAGTGAGTTCACAAATTTGTCTATACATCCACATATATGGTTGCTTGCTCCATTATCAAAATACCACGAACTGCAATCATTCTTATCCTCTTCTTTGAGTGTCATTAACAATGTTGATTTCATCTTTTTTTTCTTGTAATCAATAAGGTTATCTTTCTCGTCAATATTACTATGATATTTCCAAGATTAATATCCAAATTTATGGCAGTTGTGATCAATTTTAGATTTATCATACCTCGTTTCATTGGTACCTTGACAATAGCCACATCCTTTTCCTCTTCGTTGTCCATGAGCACAATCTCTAAATGTTTGATGGATTTTACATTCATTGTTGAGTTTGTTAATATAACTCCTTCCTCTTCCACGATCACCACGACTCCTCTCTTGTCTATTTCCTCTATAACTCTTTTCACCTCCATAATCTTTGAAAGATGTCTGAGTTCTAAGAAGTTGCTCCAATGGTTCTTTTCTCCTCTTGATTTTTTCTTCGTGGGCTTGTAAAGAACCTTCCAATTGCTCTATCATCACAGAGTCTAAATCTTTAAACTCCTCAATAACACACACCATATGACAAAATTGAGGTGTTAAAGAGTGAATAATTTTTTCTACTACATGCACATCGTTTATATCCTCCTCATACCTTTTTAATTGATTCACAACAGTCATCACCTTTGAAAAGTAATCCAAAATGGATACAGATTCTTATATTTTTAAAACTTCAAAATCAGGTCTTAGAGTTTAAAATTTTACTTTCTTCACTTTATCCACTCCTTGGAGAGAATTTTATAAAATCTCTCAAGCTTTCTTTGACGTAGTTGCATCAGCTACCTTCTCAAAACATGCCATTATCCAAGCATTGATGGATATGTGTGAGGACTTGTTGATCTTTCTTTCTTATCTTTGTCAAGACATCTTTTTCTTTTTACTTTGAGGTAGATTTTTCTCATTTTCGGGTCTTGTATACCCTTTGCCTACAACTTCCAACATATTTTGAGAGCCAAGAATGACTTTCATTCATAGACACCATTTCTCATAATTTTCTTTTGTGAGACAGGGGTATTGAAAAGACAGTGGACTATTATTTGTCATGAATCTGATATCACATTATTAAAAAATAATAATTCCATCCAAGAATAATATCCACGTTAAATAAAAATAACAAGGAAGTAACATTGACATTAAATATTTAATAGAGTAAAATATAATACCTAAATAGAGAAACATAATACCACTGATTATAATTTGATAGTATCAAAAAACTACTATACCTAAAAAAAAAAATAACACTCTTTTATTTCGTGCTTAATTCACTACAATATTACTACCGCGCTATTTTCTCAGAGACTAAAAAATAGTCCATGAATTACTCTCGAATACTTTCTAGTGCTCTCTCTGTTTGGTGTATCAAAATGAGAAGCAGAACATCAATCCCCTTTTTTATAGGCGAGGCAACCACAACTTCAAACAATTAATTGCAATTTGCTTGTGTGACGTGAGCTGCAAATAGGAAAAATTGCACAAGTTCTCTCTATTGCTACGCCTACCATTTTTCTCTTTCCTTTATCTTTTCTATTTTTATTTTTATTTTATTTCAATCTTATTTAATTATATGGGTTCCACAACCCAAAACGTTAAAACAATGAGTTGAGTATAGCAAATCTGTATAAATTGCTTTGGATACCTTGACTTAACAAATATGCGACTTTATCTCTAACAGAAACTACCACCAACTTCGACTTTATAATACTGGAATATCTTACCTAACATGGAAAAGGAAAGCATAAATATTGCAGATATTTGAATCACTCTTCTGCTTCCAACTCGCGTCAATGCCAAAAGACCTACATTTTCACTGCATACATCACAAGAGAAAAACATTTTATCATGTACTCAACTATCTAATGGGGGATAACTTACTCCCATGAAATTCTCACTGATGATATATATATGTCTACACATATTTCTTTATTTACTTTATAAAGACGGTAAGCATGAAGGTAATTGAGACTACAAAATGACTGGAATCAGGGGCGGATTTATGTACAGGCTTGGAGGTGCCACGACACTCGGACATTTCGGTTAAAACTCTGTATATATATATGTATGAAAACATATATAAATACAAAGCATGCCATCCATAAGAATAGTTGGTCAGATAGTGTCAATGACAAAAAGTCATGCTTTAATCTCTCTAGACATGAGTTTGAATCTGCGCTTGGACATCTTTTGAAAAATATTTAAGAGAGGTTGCTTTACTGTATATAAAATTTCCATAGTTGTGCAGAATTGAATACCAGACCTCAAGCGGGCGGGCAGTTGCTAAATAAAAAGGTGGCGCCATTCCCGCTAAAGAAAAAACAATTCTTCATCCAATCTCTGTTCCAGATTCTGGTCTTACCAAGTCACCTTTCTCTAAGGCTAAATAGCGTTCCTATTTATTAGCCTTCTTTCTACTTCAACATCAACTTCGTTAGCTAACTAATTGATCCTCGCCCATCTTTGGCTGCCTGTTAGGAGGATTATGTTGGACTTATGCGATCTCGTTACTACCTATAAACCCAAATAAACCAATGAGCCAAAGCTCACCTCATTATCAAAATTAATGATAAAAGCTAATAGTATTCTCTTATATAAATATTGGACAAAATTCATCCTCAAACCCATTTACTCCTCCTTTTTAAATATTAAAATTCGGCACACAGAACTTCAAAATTCTGAATCCGTCTCTGATTGGAATACTTAATTTTATAATACTTGTAATGCTCTTTACGGTCCTAACTTTTGCTTTTGATTAGGACAGTAATATGAAATTTAGAACAAAGGAAATGTACTACTTAAGCATTCCCTAGGAAAAAATGATGTTTGAACTTAGAAATTTTGGTGTAGACGTATTACACTGATACAGTAGATCCACTTGCTGTTCCCCATAGACCATTCAGCAAAATGCCTAATCCCTGGATATCACAAAAAGAAAATTGAATTCAGAAGACAAATTTTACAATTGAAGAAAGAGTTGACGAGAAGTGTGTAAATATCATCTTGGTACATATACCAACCAGCCAACCAGCACCACGGCTAATTACTGAACCCGGCGTATGTGTTGCACTGCCATATCTTGCAGCTGCTATAAATGCTCCAGTAGACTGTCAAAATAACAACAATAACAAAACATATTAGAAAATTCTTCATCAGAAAGATGTCTCAACATAATAATCAAGTTCAGCATCTAAGTCTTCAGAGTTTAGTGACTAACAGGGATATAATTAACATCTTTCTAACAACAGCAACTATGTTTCAGTTCCAAACAAGTTACATATGATTGACACTTTTTATAAAATTCAGCAAATTCAGTTAGCTTCATGTATGTTATACACACAAAAAATTTGTTTTTTGCTTCCTTGTGTTTTTTTAGTTAAGATAAAAAGTATTTTGCATGATTGTTTTTACTAGCAAGAGAGAAACCTGAACCAAGTTAGAATTGTATATAGACCTCGACAAGAGAAACAAAAGCTGCAGCCATCATCACGAATGCTTCTCCGGCATCAACTTTGGGAGCACCCCATTGACATGGATAAGGAAACTTTAACCTGCATTACCAGATGTCAGTGTGAAAGCAAAAGCAAATCATATAGCATGTTTAATAAAGTTTCTCCAATCAACTTATGTTGAAAAGTGTATTTTTCTTTTAAAAAAAGTACTTTGTGTGAGAAATAGTTTATATTTGATCAATTAAATTAAAAATATTTTTGAGTAACAATTAGTGTTTGAAAAACAGCTTCTGCCATTTCTAAAAGCGCTTATTTTCTCTCCAAAATTTGGCCACACCCCTTATTTTTTAAAATAAGTACTTTTAATCTATCAAAAAATTGGCAAACAATCTATCAAAAAATTGGCAAACAAGCTATCAAACTGGACCTCAGACCTATGCTTTCTTTAGAGAAGAACTCGATGAGAGAAGAAGTTACTCTCTCTCTCCCTTTTAGTTGTCATGTATACTAAAAATACTAGTTCTAGAATTAGGTAAAGAACTTCCCTGTTCTATGTCAAGATTACTTCTATTTCTAAGCATAAGGTTATCAAATAGCCGGTGATAAATAAAAATAAAACTATTAGAACTAGAAGCTAATTTTTCCAGCATCAAATTTGTATATATAAGCTTTTTGATCAAACATGCTAATACTAAACCAAATATGGAGAGTTAGCTGCTAACCAAATCGGCCACTTGGAGGGTATTATTTTGTTCATGATCAGTACCTTTAAAGGACAAGGATTTAAATTAACCGAAAACTTGATCGAGTGTAATGCAGCATACCATGAAGCTCCAGTAATGAGGCCAGAGCGATCAACACGGCAACTAAACTGAGTCTGTGGAGATCTATTGTTGTATGCACCTGTCACAGTGAGAATAGCTGCATATGCCCACACTATAGCAACTGATAATACCACAGCGAATCGCTCAAATATGGGACGCTTTAATTTCCACATGCGAGGAATGTACTGCACACACATTTATTTCCCATATATTAGATCACTGGCATAACTATTAGTTAGAATTCATTCTGTATGGATAACTCATAGATCCATTGGGGTCTTGAAATTAGATAAATATGATAAGAATGGAATTAGCAACCCTAGTCGCCATCTTTATATCTGGTTTACTTGTAAGTTTTATTGGGTACGCCTTTATGTTGTTTAAAATCTTCTATCGATCAATGATTAAGATGAGTACAATAATATTAACCTTAGTCTGAAAGACAAAAAAGTTGCAATAGAACAAGGTGTCGCGCAAACTGAATCTGATAATTATTAAGGACAAAGGCTTACTTGTGACAACAATATTAGTATGATTAACCCTGGAAGACCAATTTCAACACACTCTGCCAGCTGCCAGCATCAATCAACAGAAACGAAAAAGAAGTCAATGATGAAAAAGGGAAAGCAGAGAGATTCTGCTTCATGGAAATAAAGATATGGCAAGCTTGAACATGGTGTACTTTCGATGTAAATAACCAATTACACTTGAAGGGAATCAAACGGCCTATATAAAAAGATAGGGATCAAAAGTCAGAATTCTTACAAGCGGAAAACCTTGCTGATATAGACCAAGGCCTACAAGCAACACCAGTGGAACTGCAGAGAGAGGGGATAGGACCCTACATTGTGAAAACAGCTGGAATAAGACATTTCTCTTTACAATACAAACGCTAATAGGACGAATCCTGCAAAAATGACCACCTTACAACAATTCTCCAGAGTCCCAGAAATCCAATTAGTATGGGAAGTATGGATGCAATCATCAGAGCTCCCTGCATTCCTCTCATTGACTGTTTAAACCTCTGAAGAAAATGATCCAAAACAAAAATGTTAGATGCTGTTTTGAGGTCTGAATCAAACTCAAAAATAAAAAACAGAAAACGGATGCATGGAATGTGCCAACCTCACGAGGGTCAAGATATGTATTGTATCTAGTGGATGATGCAACAAAAACAGCTGGAATTATGAATGTGAATGATCCACCCATCACCACAGGAAGCCGGGTTCCGAACCAAGACTGCAAAAGAGTGTTCACCCCAGCAACAAAGAGCAAAGTTTGAATTACTTGAGCTTTCTCCTCCTGGAAGACATAATTTTGAAACCACTATCGTAAGTACACTAGTACTCCATGTACCCCAACTTGTAAAACCCAAATTGCTCTTCAAAATTATTAATAAAGTAAATACTTACATTGCCACCACCCATTTGAGGAACAATGACTGTAGGGATAATGACCGTAGTTCCCAGCATAACTAAGTAGTGCTGAAAACCCAGAATAATGGCCTCGGCTGCATTATTCAGACAAGTGGACAATCAGCAGTTTGCATTCTGTCTTCAGGTCACACGAAGAGGACAACATAAAATTTTTGTATCGTCTTTCCACTTGTGTTTTCAAGATATTTTTGGGGATCTAAACAGAGAACACTTGTGGCTTCATGGTATGCAAGTGATCAAATCAGAACATGATCTGCTCCCTTTGATGATTAAAATTCATAACAATTCTAGGAATCATGGGTTCTCATTTAAAAGCTTATTACTAATTAGTCAATCAAGTATACCTTAATCATAAATCAGGACGATTCGGCTATATGCAGCAGAGAGAGTGTGTTTTGAAATGTATATCTAAATCTATTTATACTGGTTTTTCAGACATATATATAGGGCTCGATCTCGAATCACTGGCCCTGCTGAACCCACAAACTCGTGGTCGGATCCATTCTGCTTAATCGAATCTGTTTCATTGAATACTAAATATTTTGTCTTTTAAAGCTTGCTGTCACTTCAGAGAAATTTGAATGGGGAACCCGAACTCAAGGAATGCCAACACACTTAAAGGATCCCAAAGTTTCTCACGTTCCCCTCCCCCCACCAACTCCAGCCGCACCACAACACACCTAGTTTTCCACAGGCTCCCCAGACAATCAAACTAGTGAAAATAGAAACAGGGTCGCATTTTCACAAGACCAGAGGATTGAAAGCAAGCAAAAATGCAGGACAGTGGAAGCTATTCTAGCTCAATTGTGAAATCGGTTATTGAAAAGACAATTTGAAAAAAGCTTATGGACAAATTTGTGGATAGCGTCAATATAGAATAGAACAACTAGTCTCGGAATCCAGAGAAAGAGAAAGCAAGAAGAACAACACTAATATGCAATCAATTGATCAACTACTTTTCAATCTTACACTAGTTGAGATCAAGAATGTAATGTGTAATGAAAATTACGTACGCCAAGAAGGGTTGCTGTTGACACAGTAATCGACACCAGGTAATTGGTCCTTCACTGGGTGTGGCACCAATTCATCAGCTTTCCGCGGTGGTGTCATCACTCTGTTTCTCTCTGAGTTAAACTCCAACAACACTAGTTCAAAGTTCAAACCCCCTATTCCTCTTCTTTTTACATATATGCTAAAATACTTAAATTTATATTAATCACGCAATAGTAAATTAGCATGGACTACGTAAGTAGGGGCGCTTATGCTTTCAGCCTTACCCACTATCATTAGCTCAAACTATATATAAAGAAAAAAATTGAAAAATTTCAAAGTAGGTATGATCTATATTTAATTTCTTATATGTTTATATAATTTGAGCGGAAAAACACTGAAGTTAGTTGAACCGGAAAAATCCACCTTAAAAGTCAATTTAAAATCCACCATAAAATTAAATTCTTGCCTCTAAGGGGGATAGTAACAAATGAGGAAGAAGAAAATTGATAGTGGATAGTAACAAATGAGGAAGAAGAAAATTGACAAGTTGAAAAATTACAATGTAAGATATGATTAGGCAATGAAGTTGAGACTAAAGCTAGCCAACGAACTTTTTCAATTTGATATGGACTGCCATACTTGTTTACTCTTAAAAAAGTAGGGTGATTTGCACAAATATCATACTTTTGTGCTAGTGTTTATGTTTTAACCCTATTTAAATAAGTTCAACCAAATAATTATTTGGGGTTCAAAATTTGGTCACAAGTCCTTGTCGGACCAGTAGAATATAGGCACAGCCAAAATTTTAAGTTTATGTGTCTTGGACCTTAAATTTTTTGGTTATTGAGTTCTGAATAAATTATTTGCACATATTAAATAATTTTTATAATAAAAATAATACTTGAATCAAAATTATTGAGTTCGACCGAATTTGTAACTAATACACTAACTCCAATCTTGACCAGAAGTTTCAAATGGATGATTAAAAAAATATGACTTGCCATAAGTCCTAGCGGATCACCAGGACTTTAGTATAAATTGTGTGATGACATTGGAATGTGTTACAACATATATATAGACATTGAAATCACCACCTACTAATTAAGATATTAAACCTGGTTCAATTTGATCACAAGTGCAGAACAATAACAGTAAAGAACACACTGATGTAACGTGAAAAACCTCCTTGCTCAAGGGAGTCCCAAAAACGACCTATCGAATAGAATTTTGTTCAAACTCACAAGCAGGTTTTATATCACAACTCTGTAATCCAAGGGACTAACTCTAGGCCTCAAGAATCACTAATTATCTCTAACTAGTGATGCATTTCTCAACTCACACCCCGAGATAGAAACTCACAAACACTGAACAAACTGAAAAACCAAAGAATATATCTCTCTCAAAACATGACAGTTGCCTAGAAAACTTTAGGTAGTTTCTTGCTATCAATCACCAGTCGTCTTGTCTTGTGCCGTGTAATATAAATATTTCATCTACAAGATTTAGTTCTACTCCAACTCTAATTCCTCTTCCTTGTTGGACTCTTTTTTGTACTCTCCTCTTTTGACTTGATGTGTTTTAGATAAAGTGTAACGCATCACTGACTTCCTTATCTTGACAAAATTTTCGTTGCCTTATATACAAGTGCACACTCCCAGTTTGAGTAGGAATAGGCACCATGCCAATGCTTTTCTTAGTTCCTAAGTTGAACTTGGTTCACCTTCTTGCACTGTGACACAATCAACTTCCATTGGACCTGATTTACTTTGTCAACTTTACACAAATTTTGTCAGTCACAATTAATCATCAAAATAAGTATATAACAAATTTTTCTTTTTTTGATGGTGACAAACAATCTACATGCAGTGACCGCGCATTCACCCCTTCCCCTATTTGACATCATTAAAAAAATTTTAGACAAAGAACCCATTAAGTATCAATCATGTGCACGAAATTACTAACCTATGGATACTGGGGAAACATTAATCAGAGCAAGCCTTAAATAATAGCAAGTGATAAAGCAATTAATGATATGAGCCATCTAAATCACTCATGATCAGATACACTTCAAGAAAATAACAGAATAAATGTCACGACCCGAACATATGTCTAGATCAAGACACAGAACAAGGAATTCCGAGAGTCCCCAAGTTGATCCATGGAATAATCATAGCATAACGCTAGCAGGATAACAACTAACATAATCATAACTGAGTGGAAACTAACTGAAAGAGTCTAATCAAAACCAATAAAAACATAATCTAATAAAACTCTGAATCATAAGCTAAATCTATTTATACAAGTCTGAAAGCCTCTATTACACTGATGAGCAGCTGGGACTTGCTTCTAAAGTTTGAAAACTGAAATATAACTGAATAGGAAAAAAACATAGATCTCGTCCACGAGAGATGAGGACTCACCACAATCAGCCGAGATGAAAATAGAGCGTGTCTAACTGCGGGGCTGAGTATGGAAACCTAGATCTACATCATAAAATGATATAGCACATAAAGTATGTGGTTAGTGCTTGAAATGTACTGAGTATGTGGGAAACGTAAAGAAACTAAAATATGCAAGTATACTGGGAGAAAGTAAACTAAGTACATCACTGAACATATAATTAAACTGAAATACAATAACTCTATCTGAGATATATAACTGAAAACCTTTAATGAAGCATAATCAAACTGATGCATAAGGGTCATGTACATATACTCAGAAATGAACTGTAATTGATGTCAAACACTGTACTGACTACCTGCTGGCAACTGAGACTGAATTCTTCTAAGACTGATTTGAATTGAAGTCTGAGACCATATAGAGCTGAGCCAAACTGAAATAGTAAACTAAGGGTGACATTTTCTACAATTGAGAGTCTATAACTAAACTAAGGGAAACATTCTCTGCTATTGAGAATCCCTGACTGAATTAATGGAATCATTCTCTTCTATTGAAAATTCCCGACTAAGCTAAAGGAAACGTTCTCTGCTATTGAGAATTCCTGACTAGACTAAGGGAATCGTTCTCTTCTATTGAGAATCCCTGACTGAGCTAAGGGAAATACATTCTCTGCTATTGAGAATCCCTGACTGAGGTCAGGAAAACAGTCTATGCTATTAAGAATCCCTGACTGAGTTAAGGAAAACGTTCTCTGCTATTGAGAATCCCTGATTGAGCTAAGGGAAATGTTCTCTACAATTGAGAATCCCTAATTGAACTAAGGGAAACATTCTCTGCTATTGTGGATCCCTATTATACTTTCATATGAAAGACGCCGATCTGACATCATTCATCTAGTCTAGGCTAATTCAGCTAATCAAAGACCTGAGTGTTTAACTAATCACAACATACTGAATTCATTAGAGTCTGATCAAGACTACTTTCTACTATCAAGAGGCTTAAAGTCTAAAGGATCATTATCATGCTTTGTCCTTGAAATTCATAACATTATTGTCCCGAAATCATAATGTAAATCACATATTTTAGATTCATGAAAAAGCTCATAGGTTCTAGTCATGCTACAAATTCATATGTTCTAGAGTTATGGAAAACCCATATGTTCGAATCATGATTTAGACATATATAACAAATTCATGGTAAGAGCATGTGAATATTTAATAAGGCCCTACTATGAAACTTATGCTAAATCATGATGAAAATTCTATAATCATGCTATTCCCGCATCATGTACATAATTCATGAATCTGAAAGAAATTTCATAATCATACATGACTATTTATCATGAGGGTTTTGGAAATCCATAGAAGACATGTGAGAACTCATGCATTTATTGAAAACCTAAGACATGCTTTTCTAGAAATCAAGGAATTAGAGTTTTAGCATAAAAGTTTGGGACATAAGGATGAAAGGAGATTCTTGTTGAAGTCCCATATACTTGGTTAGAAGACTCCCTTAATGACCTTGGAACTTGCATCCCTTGAAGAGAAACCCTAGGTGCTCTTGAGCTTGAGAGAAGCAGAGGAAGAAAAGTTTGCGAATGATTTTGGAGAATGAGGGTCTTAGGCTAGTGAAAACCCCTATAATTCGACCCTTACAATACCCAAAATGACATCATTTAGGAACTGGGAGCAAAGGATTTTACTAAAATACCCCTAGGATTTAGATCTCAAATATGCCCATTTAGTGATCACGACCCACACCATGAGTCATTGGTTCTTACCACGGCTCGTGATGACCATCCGTTACTCCTAGGATATTTTTTTCCAGTTTCTTCTTCTTCGACCACGATCAACAAGACGAGTCGTTACTTGAACCAACGACTCATCAATTCCCCCTGTCGTCACCACTGGTCCAACATCCTGAGATCCCTCCAACAACCGACACGACGGGTCGTTACTTCACTTAACGAGTTGTCGAACCGTTCGTTTCCACTGAACCAAAAATTGGACCCTATTCTGAGCTCCAACTAATGACCCATTAGGACAACCCGTCATAGAAAACAACGGGTTGTCACTTGGCTCGTTATTCCTGGAAGGTCCGGACTATTAACTTACCACGAATGCAACTAATAGGTTGTTGTTCCTCACAATGACTCATTGTTTCCTCTTGTGGTATCAAAAATCATTTTGCACCTTTTTCTAGAACCCTTCCAATGTTCTACTTAACGACCCGTTAGAGCAACCAACGACCCGTTAGATAATTCATTTTGAGGCAAGCTTTTTGCTGGTTTTCCTGCTGAACTTCATCTAACTCTGGGGTATAATCTGGGAAACTCTTGGGGTATTACAATATCCCCCTTTGGAAACATTCATCCTCGAATGTAGACTAAACATACCGAAAAGCTGGGGAAGGAACTGGTATCCCAAATGCTGAACACTTATAGTTGAAACTGATGGAGTATCTGACTCTAGGCTGACCTACACATCTGAACTGAATATATGAATCGTACATGCATGCTAAAATTTGAGAGGTACTGAAAGACATGAGACTGACATGGAGCTAGATAGAGCACTAAGAAGGATCTTTTCCTCGAACTGGAACTGAGCTAGTACGGATTGAGTCATCACTCTAGAATTGCTTGCTGATATTGAACTAGAATTCATGGTATCTGGTCTAACTAAAATTAAGGGACTCATGGGCATGAATCATTCATGACATCTAAAACTAAGTACATACATGAGGTAACCTTATCTGCTGAGCTACTAAAGCAACTTCTAAAGAACGAGCATACTAGAAGAAATGAGTTAACACACATAGCTAGTTTATGATATAAAGATGAGCCTTAAGTATTCATAGAGTAAGACTGGCATCGCTGTCTGAAGCAATTATCTAGAAAATTCTGAAAGTCTGCACATATGAATAGATAGAGCATAGCTTAAACTGAAACATCAGAGGAATTATCTGAACCTATAGGGATTGGCATACCATAGTTGTTAATGTTGGGACTCCCCTACTAGCATACTCAAGATTCAACTTGTCTCACAGACTCACCATCTTCTCTTTAGCTTAAAGCTATCATTCTAAGGCTCCTGAATCTTTATTAAGGTTGGGGCTAAACCACTAACTCTTGACTTCTCCTCCACCTTTAGCATTCACTGTAAGCCTCATACTTATATCTATTTCACACCGTACATCGACAATCTCCTCTCAACAAACATCACAAGATTTTCTATTCAATACTGGGGTTCTGGGGCTAGCAACATGCCAAGAGTAACAAAAATAATTCATAACGTACCTGTGATTACTTTTGGAAATTTTCCCTTATCTTGATGTGCTCACAAGGTGTAGGAGCAGTTTTGACGCTGTCCGCCACATGCACTAGATGATGCACCTTGCTGAGAGGGGCGGGCTATTGGAGCTATTGAAGAGGTTGCTGGGGATCTACTCTCGCCCTTCTTAGCTTCTATGCAATCTCTATGATTATGATCCAACTTGCCGCACTAAAAACAAGCATCCGAATCAGCCATACATTCTTCCAAATGGTTCTTTCCATAGTTCTTACAAGCTGGATATGTGATCTCCCTTACCCTAGGTTTGTATGAAACATTGGCTGTTGAAGGTGCTGGGGATGATGATCTCTGTTGGGAGCGTGAGCAGTGTCCACCACTTGACCTCTAATGGGAGAACTCTGAATCTCCTGTTCTATCCCTCTTAGTCTCTCTCTTATTTTCTTTCACCTGTTCCGCCTTTATTTGTTGAAAATCCTTTGCTCCCGGTTACTAAATGATGTCATTTTGGGTATTGTAAGGGTCGAATTATGGGGGTTTTCACTAGCCTACGACCCTCATTATCCAAAATCATTCGCAAACTTATCTTCCTCTTCTTCTCCCAAGCTCAAGAGCACCTAGGGTTTCTCTTCAAGGGCTGCAAGTTCCAAGGTCATTAAGGGAGTCTTCTAACCAGGTATGTGGGACTTCAACAAGAATCTCCTTTCATCCGTACGTCCCAAACTTTTATGCTAAAACCCTAATTCCTTGATTTCTAGAAAAGAATTCCTTAGGGTTTCAATAAATGCATGAGTTCTCACATGTCTTAGGGTTTCAATAAATGCATGAGTTCTCACATGTCTTCTATGGATTTTCAAGACCCTCATGATAAATAGTCATGTATGATTATGAAATTTCTTTCAGATTCATGAATTATGTACATGATGTGGGGGTAGCGTGGTTATAGAATTTTCATCATGATTTAGCACAAGTTTCGGAGTAGGGCCTTATTAAATATTCACATGCTCTTACCATGAATTCGTTATATATGTATAAAGCATGATTCGAACATATGAGTTTTCCACAACTCTAGAACATATGAATTTGTAGCATAACTAGAACATATGAGCTTTTTCATGAATCTAGAATATATGATTTATACTATGATTTCGGGACTATAATGTTATGAATTTCGAGGACAACGCATGATAATGATCCTTTAGACTTTTAGGCTTCTTGATAGTAGAAAGTAGCCTTGATCAGACTCTAATGAATTCAGTATGTTGTGATTAGTTGAACACTCAGGTTTATGATTAGCTGAATTAGCCTAGACTAGATGAATGATGTCATTCGGCACCTTTCATGTGAAAGTATAATAGGAATTCTCAATAGTAGAGAATATTTCCCTTAGTTCAGTTAGGCATTCTCAATAGCAGAGAACATTTTATTTAGCTCAGTTAGGGATTCTCAATGGCAGAGAACATTTCCCTTAGCTCACTCAGGGATTCTCAATAGCGTAGAACGTTTCCCTTAGCTCAGTCAGGGATTTTCAATAGCAGAGAATGTTTTCATTAGCTCAGTCAAGAATTCTCAATAGCAAGGAATGTTTTCCTTAGTTCAGTTAGAGATTCTCAATAGCAGAGAATGATTCCCCTAGTTTAGTCTGGGATTCTCAATAGAAGATAATGTTTCCTTTAGTTCAGTTATAGAATCTCAATAGCAAAGAATGTCACTCTTAGTTTACTATTTCAATTTAGCTCAGCTCTGTATAGTCACAGACTTAAATTCAAATTAGTCTTAGCAGAATTCAGTCTCAGTTGCCAGCAGATAGTCAGTATAGTGTATGACATCAGTTACTATTCAGTTCTATGTATATGTACTTGACCCTTATGCATTAGTTTGATTATGCTTCATTAAATATTTTCAAATAAAAGCATCATGTCAATATTTACATATCTCAGACAGGGTTAATGTATTTCAGTTCAGTTATATGTTCAGTGATGTACTCAGTTTACTTTCTCCCAATATACTTGCATGTTTTAGTTTCTTTACGTTTCCCGCATACTCGGTACATTTCAAGTACTGACCGCATACTTTATGTGCTATATTATTTTATGATATAGATCAAGGTTTTCAGACTCATCCCCGTGGTTAGAAACACTCTATTTCCATCTTAGCTGATTGTGGTGAGTCCTCATCTCTCGAGGACGAGATCTATGCTTTTTTTCCTATTTCAGTTATATTTTAGTTTTCAGACTTTAGGAGTTAGCTAGGGACTTGTTCAGTAGCTCATCAGTGTAGTAGAGGCTTTTAGACTTGTATAAATAGATTCAGCTTATGATTTAGAGTTTTATTACATTATGTTCTTATGGGTTTTGATTAGACTCTTATAGTTAGCTTTCGCTCAATTATGATTATGTTAGTTGTTATCCTGCTAGTGTTATGCTATGATTATGCCACGGGTCAACTCGGGACCTCTCGAGGTTCCTTGTCCCGTATCTCGATCTGGGCCTATGTTCAGGTTGTGACAAACTTGGTGTCATAGCCAAAGTTTAGAGTGTCCTAGGGTGTTTGAAAGTCGCATTAAGTAGAGTCTTTTTTATAGGTGTGAAACGCGTCACACTTATGCCGAAGAGGCTTCGAGACATTTTTAGGAATGTCCCTTTTTCTTCATAATTCTTATTGTGCCTAGAGTATGAAACTCTAACAGTTCCTTTCCTGACTCGTGCTTTACACACTCGCAAATAATGCCACTCAAACAAGTGAATGGAATAAGAAACGGTAATGGGTGCCAGCAAACCCTACCAGCCCCAGCAAACTCGATGGACAAACATGCTACCCATGCCAATTTTAGGGCAGCCTTTCACATATTGGCGCAGGCCATGACCACCCAAATGAATCAGCGATCGGTGGCTCATGTCCCCTAAAATAGGAATGTAGCGGCGGCTAAAGTAAGAGACTTCCTCAGGATGAACCCACCGAAATTCTTAGGTTAGAGGTGGACGAGGACCCGTATGAGTTCTTAGAGAAAATCAAGAAGATCACCCAAATTATGCGGGTAACAGGAACGGAAAGCGCAAACTTAGCCTCCTACCAGCTGAATGGAGTCTCTCACATATGGTTTTGTCAGTGGAAGGATAGTCGGGGAGTTGCAGTAGTCTCCGTAGGTTAGGATGAGTTTATGACTCCCTTTTCAGACAGGTTTTTCCCTAGAGAGTTGAGGGAGGCAAAAGCGGAAGAGTTCATCAACTTGAGGCAAAACAGCATGACTGTCCAGGAGTATGTGTTCGAGTTTACCCGGTTGTCCAAGTATACATCAGAGATGGTAGCCGACCAGAGGGCTCATGTGAGCAGGTTCATGAACGGAGTAGCAGACTCCTTGGTCAAAGAGTGCAAGACCATCATGTTGCAAAAATACCCCTGGGATTTAGATCTCAAATATGCCTGTTTAGTGATCACGACCCACACCATGAGTCATTGGTCCTTACCAAGACTTGTGGTGACCATCCGTTACTACTGGGGAATTTTTTTTCCAGTTTTTTCTTCTTCGACCACGATCAACAGGATGAGTCGGTACTCGAACCAATGACTCATCAGTTCCTCCCATCGTCACCACTGGTCCAATATCCTGAGATCCCTCTAACGACTGACACGATTGGTCGTTACTTCATTTAAAGGTTTGTCGAACCTTCTATTGCCACTAAACCAAAAATCAAACCCTATTCTGAGCTCCAACTAATGACCTCTCAGGATGGCCCGTCACAGCAAACAATGGGTCGTCACTTGGCTCGTTGTTCCTGGAAGGTCTGGATTGTTAACTTACCATGACTGCAACTAAAGGGTCGTTGTTCCTCATAATGACTCATTGTTTTCTCTCATGGTATCAAAAATCCTTTTGAACCTTTTCCTAAAATCCTTCCAACGGTTCGACCTAACGGGCTGTTAGAGCAACCAACGACCCGTTGGATGATTCGTTCTGAGACAAACTTTTTGCTGGTTTTCCTACTGGACTACATCTACCTCTGGGAAACTCTTGGGGTGTTACAATAAACCATTAGTGTACCAACCCCAATCATATGTCATTGAATTTATAGACAAGGTACAACTAATAGAAGAACAAAACATAGGAAATTGGTCCAACAACAAAGGAACCTGCCACACTGGATCATCAAGAACAAAAGCAAAAGAGATAGAAGAGAAGGACAATGGTAAGGACAGATGGAAGAGGGTGAATTTTTCTCCATTAAAGAAAGAAGCTTGTTAATTATTTTATTGTACAAAGTTTACTCATGAAACATTCTATCTTTAAGGAAGGAGATCTCAGTTTGAGCTGTAGACAGATCATTCTTAAGTTTGACATTTTTCCTTCTCCGGTTTGACCACTCTAGCATTAGCAGTCTGCAGATCTAGAAGCATTTGACTCACAAGACCCTTCCCCTTAGAACCTGGTAGTGAGATACCCATCCATTGGCTTGGAGACATCATAGTCAACATGCCCTTTATAAGGAACTTGCAAAAATATCACTAAGAATCCTATCATTCAGGGTAAAAATCGTGCCATTCACTTTGGACTTCACCTCTCCATCCTTATTGACGTCAAGATTTGTAAACTGACTAATTCATGCTCATAAACCTTTGGAAGAGAGTATAGGAACAAATGTTCCCACCCTTGAGACTTCAATTTATCAATCAATATGGCTATCCTATGTTCTGAGGCCACAGTTTGATTAATGACTCTTCTCTTCAACACCTTTTGAGACCTAAAATAATTTTCCTTTCCTAGTACATAAAATTGAGCCACATTCTTGCTTTGGGGAGTATCAAGGGAATAGAGTCGAGTGAGAAGTACCATACTTATGCTTTTTTAGAGCTAGTCCCTCAGAATCTAGACTAGTTTCATCACTGTTGCTCTCAACATCCACAACTGGTGGGTTTTGTGTAATTCTGCGCTCACCTTTAAGGGCTGGGACTTCTTCTTGGAAGCAGTAGCTCTTCTCTTCACCTGCTTTCTCAGAGCCCCCTGGTTCTTGGTCTCTTTGCAGGAGAAGGTTTCACTGATATATGCTTTCTTGCAGAGGCGGTCTTCTTAGTCTTAAGACGCTCCTACTCCGTATGTAATGGAATATCATCATCTTTCTCTTCAGTCACTTGAATCTATGAGGTTTCCTCTTTAGCCTTACCCTTTGAAGAATCGGGAATAGGAATGTCAATAGTGCCCAACCTAGTGTATGGGTTGACTGTAGGATCAGAAGTGCTAGGATTTTTAGTGCTTGAAGTAATCGGGGTGGACGAAGGGGTTTCAGAGCAAGGAGGAGTAAAGGGAGATGTACCTGGTATAGATAGAGGTTTCCCTGAGTGGATGGATAGTGTCAGACAAGGGAACATTAAACTTAGATGGAGTATTGGAATAAGAAGCCATTTTTGAGTACAAGAAAGATTTGAGGAGGATGAAGAGAAAAGGGAATTTGAGAGTTTCAAAGAAAAAAGTCTTGATAATGATTTTGATGGGGAATGGATGAGAGGAATAAGAAATATACAGATGGGGAAGTGGGAAAGGTTTATGAGAAATACCTAATAAGCATAAGAATAAAATTTTCTACTTAAAAGTGAAAGAGAGAGAGAGATGCACAGATTCAGTTGAGCTTGATGAGTCCAAGCTCCACACAAATTTTCTAATAAGGCTCCTGTCCCAAGGCCTCGGTGAAGATGCCAATCACCTGATCCTCAGTTTTACAAAACTACATCAAAATATTTTTCTTTTCCGTATTGTCTCTCAGAAAGTGGTGGTGCACA
This sequence comes from Datura stramonium, assembly GCA_018107945.1. Taxonomy (NCBI): domain Eukaryota; kingdom Viridiplantae; phylum Streptophyta; class Magnoliopsida; order Solanales; family Solanaceae; genus Datura; species Datura stramonium. Next base: position 321,016 of record JACEIK010000880.1, read on the forward strand.
TCAATATTTTGGTCCTTTTGTGGTAAACCGGGTTCCTTTTCATGTTGATAGCATTGATATTGTCACACGAGATGGGAATCCTATCCATATTGATCCCATAATCTTTCAATTTTAGCTGATCTACAATACTTGAGTACAACATGAAGAGGTTGCAACATACTCAACTTCTACTATAGATAAGGCCACTAAATTTTGCTTTTTGGTTGCCCAAGATTTCAAATAAGGTTCCAAAAAGTGTTCCATCCCATATATACTCTTCCTATCTACCAAGAACCCAACATAGTCTACATATGCATACCCAACAATCTTGAAGGAATTACTAACAGGATACCAGAGAACCAGGTCCATTGAACCTTTGAAATACCTCAAAATGCATTTGACGACATTCATGTGAGATTCCTTTGAATTTTACTAGAACCTTGCACACAACCATACACTGAACACTATGTTAAGTCTGCTAGCAATCAGATACAGTAGAGATCCAATCATCCCCCTATCGCATACAGTAGAGATCCAATCATCCCCTTGTTTCCTCCCCCTATACTTTGTTTCCTCAACCTTTGAACCAGGTTCATAAGTATCCAGCCGGATAGTGGTTGCGACGGGAGTATTATTTTTTTTGGTATTCTCCATATCATATTTGGTCAACAATTAATTGATGTATTTTTTCTAGTGAATTGACATTCCTTCCTTTGATTTCTTGATCTGCAGCCCTAGAAAATAATTCAACTCTTCCATCATGCTCATCTCAAACTCATTGTTCATGAGCTTAGCAAACACACTGCATAGAGCTTGATCAGTGGCTGCAAATATGATATTATCAATATAGACGTGCACAATAAAAATGTCCTTCTCCCTTTTTTGAGGAACAAGGTCTTGTCAATCTCCCCCCTACTGTACCCATTGTCCAAGAGAAAACTTGAGAGCCTATCATACCAAGCTCTTAGAGCTTGTTTAAGCCCATACAAGCCTTGTTCAGTCTATACACATGATCTAGAAATTCATGATCCTCAAACCGTAGGGGCTGGATGTTAAGTCTGGATGCTTTCATCCTGTGTACCTGGTTCCCCCTCAGATTTTATAGTTGGTGCGATGCTAATCTCTTCTATTTTTTCCTGTGTACTCACCATATCCACTTCCTTTTGTTCATCAAAGATTACATACACTATTTCCTTCACACAATTTGTTCTTTTATTCAGGACATTGTATCCCTTGCTTTGTGAAGAGTAACCAAGGAAAATTCCTTCATCATTCTTGGCATTTTCCCAATGCATCCTTGCCATTGTTGTGAACAAAACACTTGCACCCAAATGCTCTTAGATGAGCCAGATTGGCTCTCTTCCCTTCAATAATTCATAGGGAGTTTTATCTAGTAGTGGTTTGATTATACACCTGTTAATCAAGTAGCATGTAGTGTTGACTGCCTCAGCCCAGTATCCTTGAGGTAGTCTATTGGTAACATGGTTCTAGCCATATCCTCCAAGGTTCTATTCTTCCTTTCAACAACCCCATTTTGTTGTGGAGATATTGGGGCTGAGAAATTATGATCAATACTTGCATTTTCACAATAATCAAGAAATTTTGAGTTTTCAAACTCAGTTCCATGATTTGACCTAATGCTCACCAGTTCAATATTGAGTTTCTTCTACATGTTTTTGACAAATATGGAGAATACGTCAAATGTTTCATCTTTAGATGCCAATAATAGTGTCCAGGTTTACCTGATATAATCATCTACAATGAAAAATACATATCTCTTGCCTCCTTTGCTTGTAACTCTCATGGAACCACACAGATCCATATGAATGAGTTGCAGACACCTGGTGGTACTCTCTACCTTCTTGGGATTTAAAGTAGACCTCATGTGTTTTTATTTTGCACAAGCATCACAAATCAAACTGTCTTTGAACTTGGTTTTAGGTAGTCCAAGTGTCAGTTATTTACCAACAAGCTTGTTTAGATGTGAAAAACTAGCATGACCCATGCGTCTGTGCCAGAGTAAAGAACTGTCCATCAATGCACTTAAACAAGAAAGTTCTTCTCCTATGGGATCCATGATGTTTTTCTTGTACACGTTCTTGTATCTCTGTCCTTTAAGAACCAGGTTCCTTGTCTTCAAGATGGTAACCTTGCGATCAGCTTATGTGAATAGGACATAGACCCCCTTTATCACACATTGAGAGATGCTCAACACATTGTGATTCAAGTCCTTCACATAGTACACATTGTCAATTGGTTGTGACATAGATCTCTGGCGTTGCCCAAGTGCACGTAAGCGCAGGTGGTTGTCAAGTAATATAGGACTGGAAGTCCTGATTATCGATCTCTCAGAGACTTGTCAGTTTAATCATTTAAGATTGTTTCTTATTTCTCTATTCTATCAAACAGTTGAAATGGGAAATTGTGTAGGAAATTAAACTACTAAATACTTAAAATATAAACTTAACTGAAGACTATTGCAAAATAGGTTTTTCCTTCAGATGATGATGAAAATCTAGGGAAATGGCACTTTTCAGTTTTAGCTTGAGTTTTCAAGATGCGATTATACTAGAACGATTCTTCCTATGGTTGCTAGTTGCAAGTTAATATCCTATTTCTTGCCACTCTCTTGAGAATCCAAGAACTATTTCATGATCCCTACGTGTATATCCCTGAGATCGCTGGAGAAACATGAAATGACGGTTATGCCTATCAACTAAACAAGATTAAAGGGTATATCCCTATCCTCAACAACAACTTCTATCCTCTCACTAATGGGTTCAAGGGTCTTTAAATTCCTATTCTATATTTACCTTTACCCTTTCGACTCCCTTTCCCAAGTTCAACTGAAAGCTAATATATTTACTTATAAGGTGTCAGTCTCATTAATAAGTAATTAAAACTAGTAAATACAAACAACCATTAATGAAGAATTGAACTAGAATATAATAAGTCCTTCAAACTTCAACCATCCACCATGGCCAAAACCCTAGAGTATGTGTTTAGCCACTCATAGACAAGTGGAAAAACAAAGACTTAATCATTGTCATCCAAAGTAAAATAAAGAAGAAAATAAGAAACCTAGTGTAGAACTTATCTCCTCTTCCAAATAGCTTACAACCCTTACAAAATGGTATACATAATGTAAAAGTAATCCAAAGATAATTAACAAATGACCTAGAGGCTATATATATATATATAGTTGAGCCTTCAAATGATGTTTTTGCCCTCCAATACTTCGCTTTAAAATTAGTAATTTCTACTCCAGAATAAGCCTGGTGCACCGCCACCAATAGCCCCAAGTTGGGCTCAAGTTTCCTCTGATGTTTAGCTCTGGGTGCCCAGCCCATCCGTAGCACCAAGGAGTTAGTCAAAATTTAACACTTTTGGATCATTCAAGCACCCCACGCCACTCATAGTCCCCGAGTATTAGTCAAACTTCTTGGCTCTAGAACCTCTCTGGCGCCCAGCCCCATCCATCTCACTAGAATTTTGGGAAATTTCTCTAAGTCCAGAATGTTCTGGGGCTCCATGCCCCCCATCTCACCAAGGTGTTGAATGGAACATCTATGAAGTTTGGGACCTGGTGCTGGGCACCAGCCATAGTCTCAGATTTGATGCACATTTCTTCTGAAATTGAGGACCGGGTGCTAGGCACCAACCATAGCCCCAGATCCTTCTTCTTAGCTTCTCAAACCTTCAACCTTGGGTCATTTTGCATCCTTTTTCCTTAGTTTCATTCTCATAACACCTCAAATCATTTGTTAGCAAACAAAACACACAAACACATGAATTTTTGCATTTCCTAAGGATTATGAACTCAAAAAAGGTAAAAGATGGGTAAAAACATGGCAAATGAGCATTGAAATATGCCCAACATCACCACCCCACACTTAAACCATTGTTCATCCTCGAATAATCCTTAATACACAATAAACTCATCTTTTACCACCACACTTGGTACCTCTATCAATTCATACTCAACCAACTAGCATAGAACACAGATCAAGTGGTTCATCAACATGCAACAATTCTCGTCAAGCACATATAAAGGTTTCACAATCAATACCACAAAACCTCCATAATTGACTCATCTTTTCAAAATATTGGGCCAACATGATTAAGTGTGACACATTCAAAAAATAGTATACCGACTTAGTAATCTTGTGGCCCTCACTTTTAGTGATGTTCCTCTCTCAGATTATCAATGCAAACACACGAAACATAGAAAACAAAGCATTCTCAGCCTAAAAAATGATGTAATTCGCATACGTCACATACCATAAGCTTGCCCTTTATGTACATTTAGACTACTTGGTTGTTTCAAGAGACTTGGATCACAAGGACTTTTCTTGGTTGTAATTTCGTCTAAGGGACAGGTAGGAATGATATTTCTTTTATAGTGACTACCATCCTAAACACTTTTAAGACATTTTTCATTTTTCTTGTCCACCACTTTTTCCTTGTTAGTTTACCCTTCAACGAACTCTCCCTTTTCTTTTCTTTTCATGCCCCCTTTTTAATTACTTGACTGCTAGTTTCTGCTTATAGAATAAAGAAATAATTTTGTAATTAAAGATCGATATTTCATTTTCCTAGCAGCAAGTAAACAACACAATTCTGTGGCACCCCTTCTTCTTATTTTTCTCCTCTTACCACAATTTTTTTCTTTTTTCCCTTAACATTATACTTCGATGGACCTTTACTTTCAAGTATAAAAGTGCCTAAGTCTACTTTATATTAATAAGTCTGAGGTCTCACAGAAAGAGGGATTAAGCTACTTTCGTGGCTAAGAAATAATACGACTTATGGCTCAAAGGGGTTTGAATGTACGACAAGGTAACTCAAACATGGGAAGAACATGGCTTTTTCAAATAAATGCCTTGATAATATCTCAACTCCCTAACAAATAGTTATCCTACATATATTAAGGAAAGTCCTAGATGTTATAGAATGTACAAACAAGACAATTTAGCTCACCTCTCATGGCAATCAAGAATCTATTTAGTTTCCTATAGCTACACATTCACACAATCGTATTTAGTGACATCTTTTATTATAAGCCCTTAGAATCATTTTTAGTCAAATTAAGGAGATATGTGTGTCTCTCATGGATTCCTCACTTATGCATTCAAGATGACCACTTTATTGACTCTAGCATAGAAGCTAAGTAGAATGTCAACAAACATACAAGTGAATGATCTATGACTCAATCCTAAAAATAAAAAAATGTGATGAAATTCCCTTAAGACGATCGTTATCAATCTATCATAGGGAAGGGTCACTACTCTAAGATGACAATGACACCTAAAAAATAAAAAAATTTACCCGGTTCAAAAGACTCCCCTTCAAAAAGAGCCGAGGCTATAAGAAAAACCAAAGGGTAGGTGAGCCATGCCATTTTCAAAAAATTTCAAACAAAAACATGATGACACACTCACCCTTAACCTCGAAATTTTGGGAGACATACCCTCATAATGCACTTAAATTTTTTCTCTATGATTGATATGCTGTGAGTTTACAACACTTTCGACGCTCAAAAATGAGAAAATAGCATGGACTTAGGTGTGTTTATATGGATACAAGACACTTTTTCTTTGATTACCGGATAAATAAGTGTTGGAGAAAGAATATGCAAAAGAAGCCTAAAAGTGCAGAAAAGGGCTAAAGTCACAGTCTCAGTATGAGCCGTAGGTTGATAATATGAGTCGTACTAAGAACTGTGAAAAGTTTCAGATGGATAAATTGTGAGAGTGCAACCTACGACTCTCAGTACGAGCTGTACAAAACTGGTATGAGCTGTAACACTGAGTCGTGGAAATATTCAGAAGCGCAAGAGGAAAACTCCTAACATGGACAGACAGTACTAGTCGTGGAGAAGAGGTACGATTTGTACCATCACACTCGTGACGAACATCAGAAAAATTCAGAGTTTTCAGAGCCCATCCACGGAAGCAAAGTACGACTCATAGGAAGTATATACAAGTTGTACTAAGGCCCAACACTTAGCCAAATTTCAGCAAGCCAAGGACTTACGATAGCAGGTATGACCTGTAAAAACCTGCTATGGGTCGTAGGATCTATCATGGCTCAGGAGACTCTCGTTATGGAAATTTACCCTGTTAGTTTAGGAAAAGGATTCTTATGTCTGTATAAATACCTTTTATGTTTTATTTTCAATAGATAATGTTGGAAGTAGTCAGAGAAGGTTAGAGAGTAAGGAAAAATATAGAACTGAGTTGATTGACTTGTGATCAACCTTTTCTTGATTTCTTTCTTGATCTTTGCGAATTGTTCTTAAGTTATTTCGGATACAATCGAAGAAGCTTTTTATATCATCTACGATTATAAGTATTGAATTATGTGTTTAATTATGAATGCATACCACAACCTTGCAACTATAAGAGGCTTAAACCTCCATAGCTAGGGTTGTGGAAATCATGGTGGATTAATGAGCTAAGGATACACAAAAGTGATTCAAAACCAATCAAAACACTTGTATTGTATTCTCTTCATGCATAACCATTTCTTAATGGTGTACAACGTTAGGACTTGCCCAAATTCTTTACCTGTTTGAGCCTGGAGAGGTAGAGATTAGGAAAAGAGAATTACAACAAAGCCTTAATCTTGATGATCGTTGTATTAACTTGAGCTGTGGTCACATCATAGTTAAATTGGGAACATGTTGATAATGGTTACATTAAAATTGCTTATGAGACCTGACCTAGTGATTGAGTATAGTCATTCAATAGGGACGAACCAGTCGTTTGGATGAACCCTAGTTATCAGTTTTACAAGTAAGCATTGGTATTGATCACATGTGTATATCCGAAGCAGTTATGAAACCCATGGGGAACACAAGTGTTCAGTGGTCACGCAGTGGATGACACCAACCTACACCTGATGAACTTCGTTGGAATATTCAAGGCATACAGGTTGCCTGGAGTTAGCCAAGATGCCATCATACTCAAACTTTTCCCCTTCTCTTTATCAGGGGAAGCCACTTTATGGTTTTTAGAGTTTCCCAACGACTCCATAACCAACTGGAGGGAGCTCAAGAAATCCTTCTCGTAGAGATTCTTTCCCCCCTCTAGAATGTTGTAGCTTAAGGATGAGATTTACAATTTTCGACAGTTCAAAACCGAGGCACTTCATGAAACCTGGCTGAGGTTCAAGAAGAAGTTGACAAAGTGCCCAAACAATAAAATTCTGGATGACAGTTTGTTGAAATTTTTTTATAGGTCTTTAAACAATAGCACAAAAGATGTTGCAGAGAGGAGAATTGATGAGTCACACCTGGGAGTAAGCTTCTACTATCCTTGACAGTGTGACTAAAACAAACAGGGCATGACATACCAGGGAGGCAGATGCAACGGTCGGTACATATGTTATTGTTTTGACTGCAGACCAACATAGGAAGGAAGAATAACGCGACTAGGAGTTGGCTCATATGCGCATATCATTGGATCTTCTTACAAAGCACATTATGGGAGCTAGAGCCAAAAAGGTAAATGCAGTGGGGACATAAGGACTGGAGCCAGGGACAGGTCACTCTGATTCTGAGGAGGAGGCAAATTTTCTAGATAGCCAGGTGGTGGGTTTCTAAGCAAACGCCCAAGCATCTGGCAAAACAATTGGCGCCAAGGTTCTAGACACCAAGGTCGGAAAAAATTCAGAGGTAACTACAACTGAAATGGGTCCAGAGATAGGAGCTGAGGTCATGAGCGCGAAGGAGAATGGAGAAGGAATGACGGCTATCGCAACGACCGAGAGAGAATATATGTGCCTCCCAATGCATAAGATGGGGAGGCTGGGCAGTCAAAGCTAGAGAGCATAATGGATGAGATGCTAAAAAAGGTGAGGTCCACTGATGATCAACTGAAGAAAATCTGAGGTAATATATCGAGTCGTAAGATGCACTCGTAGGTCCCCAGGTAAGTTTTTAAATTCTCTGAGATACGGGTCCAAGGGACGAGTCGTGGGGCATTCCTACGACTCGTGGTACGAGTCGTGACGGGTCAAAATCCTTGAAATAACCCGACTAGGCCCAGGTTTTGTAAAATCTGCTCCTTCATTTATTTAAACTTCAAATCTAAGTAGACCCTTCTCCCACGCGATCAAAACCGAACTCACGAAACATACTCACGATTCCCTCACACCTGTAACTCAAAAAAACAAAGAACAATCGAGCAATTTCTTGCTCAAGCAAGTATCTCAACCCTAATTTCGGACTACCAATCGAAGTAAGAAGCTAATAAGTAAGTGTGTTGCTTTGAATATTGAAAAAAACCTATGTGCTTGATGTAATGATACTAAAACCCTTGTGAGCCATCGTTGTTGCTTGAAAAAATTGAAAGAGACAATAACCAGGGGTGTGAAAGAACTATGTACTACTGGGAAAATTTTTAAAATTGATGAACTTGTGCATTAAAGCATTTATAATTGAGTTACGAGGAGTGACTGAAAAGGGGAGGGATGAGTAGTATAAAATTGGTTGAACTACATGCCTAGACCTAGGGAATTTCTGAGTACACAAAACACAAATAAGACTCCCTGTAAACTAGACCAAAATTGAGGTAGGGACAGGCTTCACAAGCCTTCCTACGACTCATGGTTTGATACTACAACTCGCAGGATGGCTGTTGGGACTGTCCCAAGCTAAAATTAGAAAACACCGGAGGTATGAACTATGGTATGGTTCGTGGTTTTCCACTACGAGTCGTACAAAGGATTTGTAACAAAGATCTGGAAAGGGTCAAGTCCATATGAGGTCGTACGATCCTTCCTACGACTCGTGAAATTGACCTACGGGTTGTACCATGAGTCTTGGAAAAATATAGAGAATTTTTCAGTAAAGGGGCATCCTAATACGACTCAAGGTATGGATCGATCTTCATGGTACGAGTCCTAATTGGGAGTCATAATATGCAACAAAGAGTTCATGGGACTTCATACGAGTCATACCTCCAAGGCACGACCCGTACTATTGACTCGTGGTTACATACAGAGGATTTTACTTCTTGATTTTTTTTTCTCAGATATGGAATTCTAACTCTCTTTTATATAGGTACAATGAGGGTCAAGCGTAAAGCATCAAAAGCAACTTCCCGAAGGACACTACATGATGAAACCTCAAAATTTGAGCAAGCAAGCAGTTCCCCTAGTGGTTTGGTTGAGGAGTACAGGGTCGATATATTAGACACCGATAGGACTCGAACCACTAGGGCAAAGGCCAAAGCCCAAGCCATCGCAGCTACTGCTATATCTGCCGAAGCTCCCCATCTGAGGAGGAGGCTAAGGAAGGTAGTCAGGAGTCAAGAAGTGGCTCAAATGCAGAAGAAGAGTTTGAGGAGACCCAATTCGGAGAGGCAAGTGGCAGTACTGAGTCAGAGGAGGATGCTCCTAATGCTGAGCAGCAGCAGAACCCGCCTAGGGAGAGTCGTTCTATCTGATGGAGAGTTCTAGGAGAATAGGAAATCTATGAACAGGGCATTGCTCTCACTGCCAAAAACAAACCCAGTGGAGCATCTAAGAAGAGCTGCGGATCCTCACCAACACATTGAATGAAGTAGAGGAGATGAAGCAGATATTAAGCTTTTATGGGCTCGGATGGATGGATAGGACTCCGGACCAGTACACTTCAGAGATAGTCCATGAGTTCCATGCCAACTACTTGGAGACCATGGAGGAAAATGCAAAAAAGGGGCAGAAAGTGAAAGACCGGCCTAGATTGGAGAGTGTCATGGTCAGAGGATGGGAGGTCAACATCTTTGAGAACACTATCACTCGGATCCTATACAGGACGCAGTTCATACCTCCACATGCCACGCTAGAATATGAGTATCGAGTGGAGGCACTGAAGAAAATTAGGCAGCTGGGATTTGAGGAGAGACAGAGGCAGCTACAGTGGTTGGTGGGTGTTATAGCTGAGGATAAGGAGGAAGCAGAGTGGGTCTCAGGTTACCAAAAATTCACTTAACTTATTATGACCCAAGATCACACACTAGCAGTAACATGGGACAAGGAACCCCGGAAGGCTCCAAGTCAACCCATGGAATAATCATAATATGTCACATAATAATTGAACAACTAACGACATAAATGAGCGGAAGCTAAAAACAAGAGTCTAATAAGGAATCATAAGAACAATTGTAACAATACTTTGATACAACGCTGAATCTATCTAGACAAGTCTGAAAGCCTTATACTAAACTGATGAGTTGCTGGGACAACCCCCAGCTAACTCCTAAAATCCAAAAACTGAAACATAATGAAAATGTAAACATAAATCACATCCTCTAGAGAGGAGGACTCACCATTAGCAGCTAAGAGGGAATAAAACGTATCTAACCACGAGGTTGAGTCTGAAAACCTGAACCTATATCATGAAATGATATAGCACAAAAAGGCATGCGATTAGTACTTGAAATGTACTGAGCATGCAGGATAACATACAAAATCAAATATATAAATATACGATAAGGAAATAACAAAGTACATCGACATAACTGATTTAACATGCAACAATCCTCTTATGAGTCACATACACATATATATATTAAACTTTCTTTTGGATCTCATGATCTGAAAAAACATTGAACTCATGCATAAGGGTCAAGTTCTAAATATTTAATAAGAGCTAAATCTGAATCTAGCATCACACACTGTATTGGATCACTTCTGGTAACTGAGTTTGATTCTCATTATTATCCGTTATAGTATGAAATCTAAATAACACGGAACTGAATCATACTGATAACATAACTAAGGGAGTCATTCTCTACTATGGAGAGTTTCAGCTAAACTAAGGGGGGGGTAATTCTTTACAAGGGAGAAACCCAACCGAGCTAGAGAGGTCACTCTCTGCTATGGAGGATCCCGACTAAACAATGGAGTCACTCTCTGCTATGGAGGATCCCGACTAAACTAGGGAGTCACTCTCTGCTATGGAGGATCCCAACTAAACTAGGGAGTCACTCTCTGCTATGGAGGATCCCAACTAAACTAAGGAGTCACTCTATGCTATGGAGGATCCTAACTAAACTAAGGAATCACTATATGCTATGAAGGATCCCGAACTGACTAAGAGAAACATTCTCGGCTATGGAGAGTCCCTGGCTGACTAGAACATGAGGAGTACTGATCTGTCATTTTACATCTGGTCTATGCTACTACAGCTAGTCAGAAGCATGAACATGCACTGCTTTCATCATACAACATTCATTTGAAAGGATTAGGGCTTCTTTCTACTAACAACAAGCCCAACATTCTAAAATCATTCTCATGCTTTATCATCATAATTCATATCATCATAGAGCCACATCAGTATTTCTTCAAATGTCTTACATTAGTGAGAATCTGTAGATTCACATCATGCATTATACTTTCACAACATTTAAGTTTTGGATTCACATCATTCAACATGTATCATAGAGTCATTCATAATCCATATATCCAACTCGTACCTTAACGTGCATACATTGATTCATATATTCTAGATTTACGGAAAGCCATATACTTAACGCATAACTTATACATTTACAACGAGGTCATGGGAGAAGCATACATTTTCATTTCATAAGACCTATTTCTAGATTTACTAAGGTTCATGAGAATGATGCATTAATTAGGCCATTATCATAGATTTACCTCATACATAATCAGTTCCATTGAAAACATAAGGAAAATACTACTTTCAATTGGTCAATCCTATACACTATAATCTCATCTAGACATATTTAGAAAATAGTGTACTCTAATTGTTAGGGAATTCTTACAATCTTTACATATTTCATACATGGATGCAAGTCATGGATTCAATTAATTGAACAATAATAAAACCCCAATCATCATTTAAGTCCTTTTTATGAAGAACATTCTAACATCATACATTTTCACCATCTAACACATAATTCAAGATATTCAAATAGTTTTATAATCGCAATTAGCTCAGAATCATAGTGGGTTCTAGAATTCAAGAAAATATAGAAGAAATAACCCATCAATTAAAACCCTAGGTCATGCTTTTCTAGAATAATTGAAATTGGGCTTTTGATAAAATATTTTTGGGCACAAGGATGGAAGAGTATCCTTGTTGAAAAACCCGTATACCTACTCTGAAGAATCTCCCACTAGAACATTACCTTAAAGTCCTTGAATAACCCCTTGAAGAATCCTTGAACCTTGAGAGAGAGGAGGAAGAGGGGTTTTGGGAACTATTTCATGAAGAATGAGGGTTTAGGCTAGTTATTCCTTTAAAAATGTCTCATACCATGCTTAAAATGACGTCACTTATATTCTAAAAGTATTGGACTTTACCCAAATACCCCTGAGTAAAACATGAAAAACTTGTCTAACTGGGGCCACGACCCTCAGGACGAGTTGGTCACTTCCTTTAACGACTCGTCACCAACATTCATTACATGCACTGGTTAGTTGTAGATTCCTTAACCCACGACCAACGTGACGAGTCATTATTGCTTCTAATGACTCGTCAAGACCATTCATTAGGTACACTGGTTCCTCTAATGATAGTCTACCCAACGACTGACATGACGAGTCGTTACTTGACTAAACGACTTATCAACACTTTTTGTCATCCCCACTGTCCCAACTCACCAGAAATTCCAATCTTCACCTAATGGCCATCCTAACGAGTCGTGGGCTTACCTAACGACTCGTTGGGTCTTCCATGGCCACTGGTCTAAATTACATCCCTTGACTGCTTCCTATGGGTCCGACCACGACTCATGGGGTCACCTAACAAGTCATCCCACGACTTGTTCTGAGCAAAATTTTTCCACCTTCTAACCGAATTCTTTCTTTAAGCCTGGGATTTGATCTTAGAAATATTCGGGGTGTTATAATATGTCTCCCTGGGAACATTCGTCCTCGAATGTTGGCGAAACATATAGAAAGAATAGAGACGGAACTGAAATTCCACAATTAACCAATCAAAGTTAAACCCAATGGAGCATCTGACTTTGGGCTAACCTTACACATCCAAACTAAATATCTAAATTGATCATCCATGCTATGGCACAAGAGAGATAGAAGGACATGAAACTAACATGGAACTATATAGAACACTGAGAAGGATTCTTCCCCTTTAACTGGCACTGAACTACTACAGACTGAGCCTTTGTTCTTAAATTACTTTCTGTTATAGAGTTAGAATTCATAATATCTGGTTTGACTTCAACTAAAGGTCTCATGAGAACGAATCATACATGACATCTAAAACTGAGCACATACATGAGATAATCCTGAGTCTGTTGAGCTGCTAAGCATATTCTAGAGATTGAGTTCGAGCTGATCATACTGGGAATCATGAATTAACACACATAACTGATTTGTAATATGAAAATGAGCCTAAAGGATTCATAAAATAAGACCGGCATCGCTGTTTGAAGCGGTTATCTAGAACTTCTGGGAGTCCATACATAGGGATGGGCATAACATTTCTTCAACTGAACTCCTAATGAAATTATCTGAACCTGAAGGGATTGACATATCATGACTGTTAGGGTTAGGATTCCCCTACTACCATCTCCCCCTTAGATTTAAGCCATCATTCTAAGGCTATTGAATATTTCTCAAGGTCAAGGCTAATTCACTAAATCCTAGCTCCCCTTTCACACTAACCATTACTGCAAGTCTTACATTAATAGCTATTCACATCACACATTGACAGCTTCTTCTCGACAACAACCACAAGCTCCTTATTCAATACTGGGGTTCTTTGGCTAGCAACATACAAAGAGTTATGCAAAATTCACAACATACCTGTGGCCACTACTGGCGACTTGCCCTTTTATGGTGTGTTGTTACGACATAGGAGCGGTTTTGATGACGTTCACCACCCGAGCTAGATGATGCACCCTGCTGAAATGGGTGGGCTATCATAGTTACTGAAGAGATGGCCGAGGATCTACTCTTGCCTCACTTTGCCTCTAGGCAATCTCGGTGCTTATGGCCCTACTAGCCACACCAAAAACAACCATCTGATCCAGCCATACATTCTTCCAATTGGTGCTTCCCACAGCTGGTACACGTCGAGTATGTAATCTCCCTAACTCTAGGTTTGTACGGAGCACTGACTGTCGAAAATGCTGGGGCTGTTGATTTCTGTTGGGAAAGTAAGCGGTGTCCACCACTCGTCCTTGGCGAAGAAAACTCTGAATCTCCTATCCTGGCCCTCTTGGCCTCTCTCTCCTTTTCCTTCACCTGCTCCACCTCCATTTGTTGCACGAATATCACCAACCGTGAAAAGTCAATATCCCTATGCAACATGGCAGTCCTGCACTCTTTAACCAAGGAGTCTGACACTACATTCACGAACCTTCTCACCTGAACCCTCTGGTCGTCTACCATCTCCGGGGCATACTTGGATAACCGGGTAAATTCCAACGCGTACTCCTAAATTGTATGTCATTTTATTTTAGGTGATGAACTCTACCGCCTTAGCCTCCCTCAACCCTCTAGGGATAAACCTGTCCAGGAACACAGTCTTAAATTCATCCCAATCTACAGGGCCTACTTCAATTCCTTGGTTGTCCTTCCATTGAAAAAACCATATATATGCAACTCCTTTTAGCTGGTAGGAGGCTAAGTCTGCGCTCTCAATTCCTGTCATTCACATGATATGGGTAATCTTCCGAATATATTCCAAGAACTCATACGGGTCCTCATCTACCTTTGACCCCAAAATTCAAGTGGGTTCATTCGGAGAAAATCTCTCACCCTTGCAGCCGCTACATTCCCATTCTAGGGAATATGAGGCATTTCTTGCTGATGAATCTGGGCGGTCATGGCCCGTGCCAACATACTAAGAGTTTCCTGGAACTCGGCATGGGTAACATGGTCGTCCATCAGGTTCGTCGGGGCTGGTGGTACCTACTGGAGGTCATTACCATTTCTTCTTCCATTTGCTCGTCTGGTAGGCATTATCTAGGAGCGTGTAAAGCACGAGTCGGGGAAGGAACTATTTAGAGCATCATCACTCTCTACGCATGATAAGAATCATGAAGAAAAAACAACAATCCTAAAATGTCTCATAGCCTCTTTGTCATAAGTGTGGAGTGCTTCACACCCATGACGAAGAATCTACTTAACGCAGCTTTCAGACACCCTAGGACACTCTAAAAATTTTCTCTCATACCAAGTTTGTCACGATCCGAGTTCACACCCTAGCCATAACATGGGACAAGGAACCCTGGAAGGCTCCAAGTCGACCCATGGCATAATCATAGCATATCACAAAACAATAGAACAACTAATGACATAAATGAGCGGAATCTTACAACAAGAGTCTAATAAGGAATCATAAGAACAATTGTAACAACACTTTGATACAATGCTGAATCGATCTATACAAGTCAGAATGCCTTCTACTAAACTGATAAGTTGCAGGGACAAGCCCCCAGCTAACTTCTAAAATATGAAAATAGAAATATAACGAAAATGTAAACATAAATCATGTCCTCGGGAGAGGAGGACTCACCACTAGCAGACGAGAGGGAATAAAGGCATATCTAACCATGATGCTGAGTCTGGAAACTTGAACCTATATCATGAAATGATATAACATAAAAAAGCGTGCAGTCAGTACTTGGAATGTACTGAGCACGCGGGATAACATAAATAATTAAATATA
>JACEIK010000881.1:61424-78230 GCA_018107945.1 Datura stramonium
TTAGGTTAGGGTTTTTAAATTTTAATTAATTTAATTATTTATTATAAAAATAAAATAAAATAATTTAAATATAATTTCGGTTATTCGGTTTAACCGAAAATCGGTGAACCGTAACCGAAAAAAAACCGAAAACCGAATTACGCTATAAAAAAAAACCGAAACCGAACCGAAAAACCGAAAAAACTGAAACCGAAAAACCGAATTAATTCGGTTCGGTTCGGTTTTTTGGTTTTCGGTTTTTTTGCCCACCCCTACTCCCAGCCGCTAACCTGTAAATATCTTTTGCCAGCTCTTTTTTGCCCTCTTCGACATAAGTAATGCTCCCCATGGACATCTTGCTTAATGCATCCGCCACCACATTGGTCTTGCCCAGGTGGTATAGCATACTCATGTCATGGTCTTTCAATAACTCCCGCCACCTTCTCTGATGAAGGTTCAAATTCTTCAGACTGAACACGTACTGAAGGGTCTTGTGGTCAGTGAAAACATCCATGTGAACCCCATAAAGGTAATGCCTCCATATTTAAAGGCAAACACCACCGCTTCCAATTCAAGATTATGAGTCGGGTAGTTCTTCTCATGAACGTTGATCTGTCTGGAGGCATAAGCTATCATCTTACCCCGCTACATCAGAACGCAGTTGAGGCCGACTTGGGAAGCATCACAATAGATTACGAACCCAATTGTTCCTTCTGGAAAGGTCAAGACCGAAGCTGTAGTCAGTCGAGTCTTCAACTTTTAAAAACTCTTCTCACATGAGTCTGACCACTAAAACTTTGACCTTTTCTGTGTTAGTTTAGTTAGGGGGATGCAATAGAAGTAAATTCCTCTACAAACCGTTGGTAATAACTGGCTAAATCCAAGAAACTCCTAATATCTGTTGGGGAAGTGGGTCTTGACCAATCCTTTACTGCTGCTATCTTTTGAAGATCTACCTGAATACCCTCACCTCAGATCAAATGACCGAGGAAAGCCACTGACTTCAACCAGAATTCACACTTATTAAGTTTAGCGAACAACTGATGGTCTCTGAGAGTCTGCAACACTACCCTCAAGTGATTAGCATGATCCTCCTCGTTCCTGGAGTATACCAAGATGTCATCTATGAACACAATGATGAACATGTCTAGTTACGGCTTGAATACCCAGTTCATCATATCCATAAAAGCTGCAAGATCTTTGGTTAATCCAAAAGACATAACCACGAATTCATGGTGACCATACCGAGTTCTGAAGGCTGTTTTTGGTATGTCACATTCTCTGACCCTAAGTTGATGATATCCCGATCTAAGATCTACTTTGGAGAAATAATTATCTCCTTGAAGCCGATCGAACAAGTTATCAATCCTGGGTAGGGGATACCTGTTCTTAACTGTAACTTTGTTCAGTTGACGGTAGTCAATGCACATTCTGAGGGTACCGTCTTTCTTTCGCATGAACAACACTGGAACACCCATGGAGAGATGTTGGGCCTGATGAAGCCCTTATCTAGAAGGTCTTTCAGCTATTCCTTCATCTCTTTAAGCTCAGCCGGGGCCATTTTATAAGGAAGAATAGAGATGGGCTGAGTGTCTGGAAGAAGGTCTATATCGAAGTCTATTTTCCGCTCGAGAAGGTCTTTGGGAAACTCTTTGGAATACACGTCAGGGAATTCAATTGCAACTGGAACTAACTGAATAGTAGGGGCCTAGGAGCTAGAATCTCTGATCGAACTAGGTGTATAGATGCATCCTGTCGAAATCATTCTCTTTGCCTTAAGGTAGGAAATAAACTGTTCCTTAGGCGTTGAAACACTACCCATCCATTCAAGACTGGCTCGTTGGGAAATTGAAACCTGACAACTCTAGTTCTGTAGTCAACTGAGGCATAACCGGAATGTAACCAATCCATGCCAGGAATGAGGTCGAAGTCCACCATGTCTATCTCTACTAGATCAACTAAATGACTTTAATCCATACCGAGACTGGGCAATTTCTATACACTCGACTAGCTCTAATTGACTCACCAATTAGAGTAAAGACTGAGAACGATTCTGAGAGGACTTCTAGGATGATATTGAACTGAACAGCTATATGAAAGTGTGGCTCCTGAATCTAGTAGGGCATATACATCTAGATAGAAAAGATGTAAATACCCGTGACCATTTCAGGTGAGCTCTCCTGATCTTGACAAGAAGACAAAGCATAAAAAAGGTTTTGGCATTGACCGTTATCCATACTTGAAGGATTACCCTGCTGAGCTAGACAATCTACTGGGGTTGCTGAAGTAGTAGCCTAAGTTTTTGCCCCTCCTGTTGACAGATGCTCCTTTAGCTTGTGACCCAATTGTCCATATCCAAAGTAACCCTCTTTGCCCATACGAAATTTACCTGGATGATTCTTGCCACATTTAGGACAAGTTGGAAAGTGGTTGCTGGAGACGTGATTCTAGAACTAGGAGCCTGATGCTCCATCCTTTCGATCCTTGCGGGACTGAAAAGAAGGAGCACTAGCTGATGTGGGTAC
This sequence comes from Datura stramonium, assembly GCA_018107945.1. Lineage (NCBI taxonomy): Eukaryota > Viridiplantae > Streptophyta > Magnoliopsida > Solanales > Solanaceae > Datura > Datura stramonium. Next base: position 63,929 of record JACEIK010000881.1, read on the forward strand.
TGGGGGTCTCTGCTTCTACTGCTATGGGCAATTACTGTCGTCTGACCTCTGCTGGCTATGTTCAAACTGTTCAGTTCTGGCCCGCTTGCTTTCCCTTTCTATATCTTTCAACTTTTCTGCCTCCATCTGTTGGGCATGAATGATGAGGCTGTAAAGGTCAATGTCTTTGATCAGCATCACGGTTCTACATTCTTTAAGCCCTAGGTCTGAAACTCCATTCACAAACTTGAGCATACGATCCCTCGGCTCAGCGACCATCTCTGGAGTATACCTCGACAGCTGAGAGAACTCCAATGCATACTCTTCCATGGTCCTATTACCCTAACTTAAATTCATGAATTCAGCGACCTTTGCCTCCCTCAATTCCTGAGGAAAGAATCTATCAAGAAACACTGTAGCGAACTCGTCCCACTCTATTGGTCCTGCTTCAGTTGGCCTCCCTTCCTTTCACTGGTTGTACCAAATCTGAGCCACCCGTCTCAACTAATAGGCAACCAGATCAGCACTCTGTACGAAGTTAACACTCATAATCCGGGTGATCTTCCGCACCTCATCCACAAACTCTTGTAGATATTTTCCCATTTTAGATCCATATAAAGCTGGAGGATTCATTCGGGTAAAGTCTTGAACTCTGGAAGCTGCTGCAGATCCATTTACATTCACTCGAACCACCTTCTGGTTCAATTGGTTGGTCACAGTCTGAGCCAACAACTAGATTTCCGCTTTAAATTCTGCAGAGGATACTTGATCTTTCTGAGGGGTTGCTAGAGCTGGTGGGGCAAGTTGGTTAGCATTCCTGTTCCTCCTCCCGTTTCCTCATTTTGGAGGCATATTATCACTGAAATGAATAGAGCACGAATTAGGAGGAAATATATGGGATTAAGCTCAACACACGATAAGGAGTATGAACAAAAAGGGAAATCTCCTAAAAACGCCTTATAGCCTCCCCCTCATAAGTGTGGCGCGTTTCATACCCATGAAAAGTACTCTACTCGATGCGGCTTTCGAACATCCTAGGATACTCTAAAACTAGTGCTCTGATACCAAGTTCGTCACGACTCGAGTCTTCTCCTTGGACGCGACGCGGTACTTGGTGCCACAAGTGACCCCAAGCTAACCCATGGTCTAACATCACACTGGTAAACTAAGCAAACATAGCGGAAGCTAAAAATATAATTGAAATAACTGATTTCTGAAATAAGGAATTTCTGATAAAATACTGGAAACTTAAATAATACCAAACAAGCCGAACACTATTATGTCTAAAAGCCAATTACTAACTAGCGAGTTACTGGGACAATTCCCCAGCTAACTCTAAAGTCTAAACAGGAACTGAAAGAAACTAAAACCTTATCCTCAAACATTAAGGACTCACCACTATAAAGCTGCTGAAATCGTCCGAGGAGAACTATTGACGCTGTTGCGACTGAGAACCTGCACCTATATCATAATACGATACAACATGGAAATATGTATCAGTACTTTGAATGTACTGAGTAAGTGAGGTATGCATAAAACATGAAAATAATCAACTGAAATGAAATAACAAGAAATTACCAAATGATAGTACGTACCGATAGAACCGAGCTATAACTAGATAAGGTCGATATAGACCCTGGCTGACGGTCATAACCATGTCTTGAAACTGAATGACTGAACTGATCTAAATTGAGACTAAGATGAACTGAACTGACAAGTGGGAAAGTCTATAACCGATACATAACCACGTGAGCTAGATGTGGAGTACGATGTATAGGGGTATAATGGCTGAGCTGGATGATCACAAGTTTGAGGCCCGTTTGGGCTAATGAACTATGGTGGCAACATAGTTCTGGGAACCTGGGTGTGCTGGAACCCCGGTTCGCTCGGTGCTAAGTCCTACTCCCACTGGATAGTCCTAACTTGATTACTAAACTGAAAGCTCAGAACTAATGTCCAAGAGCCTGTAGGACCTGATAACTAAAACTAGTATTTTAGGACTGGCCAGAGCTGCTTATCTGGAAGCATCATAGGCGTCTAGAGAACGACGTGGTATCTGATACTAGGGAATGTTACTGAACTCCTCAAGAATTGACTATTGTCAAACTGATCACCTGACTTACTGAAAGATACTGAAAAGGCTATTTACTGACTGAGACTGAACTAGCATTTAAACTGATTGTGAACTCACATGATGGTAGTAACATGAAAATTCAAGAACTATCAGAGTCAAACAACATTTGTATCTAGAAAATTAATGTAAGACCCAGTTTATTGTATTCATAGAACTAGGGCTAAAATAATGTTTCATGAAGAGAATAACAACATGCTTGATAAGTAGTGAAACATTGCAAGAATTCATAAAAACTACACCCCACAAGAAATATTCATAATATGACTAAAAATTAACCCTATTTATGATATTCAGGGCTAGAATTGATAAAGAATTACAGAAGGGTTTTTGGGGCAAAAGGAAAGGGAAATTCCCTTGTTGAATTTCCACATACCTGGAGTAAAATTCTTGAGAAAAGTCTGAAGAAATATGAAGGAAGACTGAAAGCCCTAGCTTAGCTCTAAAATGTCTGCTTGAAACTTTTACGCAGTGAGTCTGAGAGTTGAGAGAAAGAATAAGAGTAACACGTCAACCAACCCCTTTAACTTCCCCTTGAACGTGTCCAAAACGACGTTGTTTAGGGTCTAGGAGCTTAGGAATTACAAAAATACCCCTATTAAAACATAGAAATTTAGACCCTGCCAGTCCTCACAAGGGACACCATGACTTCTGAGGTACTGGACGAGTCGCGGCCTCCATCCTATCATCAACACTGGAAATCTCGGCTTAAAAATTTAATCCCGGACAACGAGCCTCTTCACGAGTCGTGAGGTACACCATGACTCGTGATTCCCCTCGTGGTGTCTCCGGAGATTCAAACCTTCAATCTTGCCCCTTTTGACCACAACTCACTTCACGAGTCATGAAGTGACTTCATGGCGCTTGGGTTCCACTCATGGTCACCCACTAACCACGATTCCTCCAAGGCAGACGTCCACTTCACGAGTCACTCTAGGACTCGTGAAGTACTTCACGGGTCACTGGACGATTCGTCTTGATCTGGTGCATATTTTTTTGCTTTCTTTATTTTAACCCCCGGGCCCGATCTTAGGAATTTGTGGGGCGTTATAGCCATCGTTTAACAAATGATGCATATTTATTCTTTTTGTTAATAGACCTATATTTACTGAATTAAAAAAATAATCTAAAATTGATTTTTTTTATATTTCAAGAATATCACATGTGTTTAAAAATTACCTCACCCAGTTTTTTGCCCTTCTGAACTCGTCAGATCCGATACAAATAGAAAAAACTCAATCTCTCTGCTACATAGTCATAAAATGAGTTGAGATTAGGTCTAAATAAAAGAGAAATTGACTTTTTTTAGTTGGATTCCATCTAAACGGGTCCATAGATAAAAATAGGGTGATATAATTTTTTAAAACCACATGATTTTTAAAATTAAAAACCCAGTTTTCAAAAATTTTTAATGCAATTTGGTAACAAAAAGATAAATATTGTCACGTCCCGATCTTACACCCTGGACGGGACATGGTACTGGGAGTCGCAAGTAACCATAAGTCAACCCCTGATCTATCATACACTGGCATTTTGAGCAAACATATAGGCATACATAGCGGAAGTTTTAAGCAAAAATGTAAACATTCGAGAGAATAAAGCTGATTCATAATATTTAAAAATGTTTGAAAAAAACTACAAGTCTGAAAATTTAATTTGCGTTTGAGAGCCACAATGACTGATTAGTTGCTGGGACAAGCCGCCAGCTAACTCCAAATCTAAATAGAAGGAAAGAAAACTATAACTGAATTAAATAATCTATGTCCTCGAAGAATGAAGAGACTGAGATCCTGCAGCTGTATCATAAAATGATACAACATAAAAGTATGCGTCAGTACTTTGAAATTACTGAGTAAGTGAGAGAAACCATACACAATATATAAAAATGCTGAACTTAAAAGACATGCAACGATCAGCTGAAACTACTGTACTGAATAATTGTAATAACTGAGATGGTCTAAAATACACTATTTGATGGTCGAGAGCATTTCCTAAATCTAAAGTACTGATCTGAATAGAGCTAAAACTGGACTGAGATGACTAGTGGGAGAGTCTATAACCGACATATAACCACACGAGCTAAATGCGGAGTCCGATGTATACTAATACACCTCTTTGGTAGGACCCAATATACCTTGTCAGGGTATAAGACATGTACTGGGTGATCACAAGAGTATGGGGACATTAGGCCAATTAAAACTGTATCCTACGGCGGAAACATAGTTCTAGGAACCTGGGTACGCTGGAACCTCGGTCCACTCGGTGCTAAGTCCTACTTCCACTAGATAGTCCTAGACTGAATACTAGGCTGATAGCTTAAAAGTGGGGCCCAAGACTAGTCAGGGATACATATCTGTAAGCACCCTGAGAGCCTTATTGGACCAGATTCTGGAACTGGGTTCTAAGACTGGTTAGAGCTGCTTATTTGGAAGTGTCGTAACCGTCTAAAAAACAACTGTAATATGAAGTTGGGGTCCTAAGGATAGTCAGACCAGCTGGTCTAAAGTGTCATGGCCGCCTAGTAGACCACTAAAAACTGTATTCTGAATCAGATTATGATAACTGGAAAGTACTACTGACACCTCGGGAATTTCTGTAGTCAAATTAATTAGCTGACATTTCTGACTGACACTAAGGATTCTAACATTTTGGCTAAAATTGAAACTGACAATAATTTGATTTAGTTTCAATGCTACTAACAACATGGGAATCTCCAACACTGATAAAATCAAGCAACATTTCGATATTAAAAGACTATTGCAAAATTCAAGATTTTCTAGTTCAAGAAATAGGGCTAAATTTCAGTTCACAATATTAAACATAATTTTAATCACAAACTGGTGGAAAATATCTATAAATTATGTGAAATAACATTCCACATGGATTAGATGAAGTACGGCTATAATTTCTTAACATTCGATAATTTCAGGGCTAGAACTGATAGAGGAAAGTAGAGAGGAATTTGGGGACACAAGGGAAGAATTTTTTTCTTGTTTAATTACCACATACCTGGAGATGGAAAAACCCAAGATAATTCTTTGAAAAATCTGAGATGAATCAACACCTTAACTTCTGCTCTGAACCTACCTGAGAGAACTCTACACTTAACTGTTGAGAGATGAGGAAAAATGAGAGAAAACTATCGGTTTTTCCATCTAAAACCCTGACTTAACCCAAAACGACATAGTTTAGGGATTAAGTAAGTAGAAAATTATAAAATTAACCCTGGAGTAAAAATTTGAAAACTGGCCGACAGGGACCCAACGGGTCACTCAATAAGTCGTTGGTTGAACCATGACTCGTTGGGACCAATCGTTGGTTCTACTGCCTGGGTCCTGGATTCACTGATTCTGGCAAGGGGGAATACCACGACTCGTTGGACACACCAATGGGTCGTTGGTTCCTTCCGTAGCCACTGGACAAGGAAAGTGGCAGGCTAGGCAATGGGTGACATAACAACTCGTTGGTTGAACCATCGGGTCATCATGTCCAGTCGTTAGGTTCATAGGAAAAATTTTCTCAAAAAGTCTTAGTTGACACAACGGGTGCCAATAATGACTTGTTGACTCATTGTTTCCTCTCGTTTTCACTGGAAGGAAATTTCAGGGATCTCACTTGACGACTCTCACAATGGGACGTTATTTCTGACAACGACTAGTTCGTTGAGTCGTAGGATCCTGTAAAGAGTTTCTGAGCTGGGGAAACCACCATTGATAGAACGACTCATTGTTTCTCACAACGTATCATTTCTTTTCTTGTTGGTTCCCAAGAGATCAAGAGCAGCTCACCACGACTGGCACAACGAGTCGTTGGATCTGACCATGATTCGTAGTCTTAGTCGTTCTAAGATAAAATTTTTCTGGTTTTTCTGCTGAATTTTCTTGAAGCCTGAGTCTAGTATAGAAAAATTTTGGGGTGTTACAAATATGCATCATTTATTAGATTGCGATGGTATATATGCACTATTTATTAGACGACAAGAGTATATACACGCCACTTTTTAAATAAAAAGTATATTGATGTCGCCCAAATTACACCTCACAATTGAGATATAAAGCGGTCGATGTCAAATATAGAACCTAACTAGAGGCTGGGGTCGATCCCACAGGGAATATGGAAAGAACTTAAGTTAATGCTAATAGCTGTTACTATCGAGTTACTTATTTCCTAAGGGGAAAAGAAATAGACTACGAATATGAGTAAAAACTACAAAATGCTTAAATTAAATTCGGTTTGTATTCAATTAATGACTTGACTAGGATTGTGTTCCCCAAGACTTCGTAACCACAAGGCTTGCACACTGGTGATCTATTCCGTTGTTTAACATGCAATATTGGTAAGTTAGATGATTATCACCACCCAACTTGGTCCGCATACGGGTGTATGTTCAATTAATCCTTACCCTTAATATCGGATTAGCTATCCCTCGATAAGTTCAAGCTATTAGATGAGGGTTGATAGCCTCAAATCTCCGTTGTTAATTCCTTTTCCCATTCACTACTTGGTCCGGTAAGTAAGAATAAGGAAAGTCCTATCATTTGCAACCATCAAAAATCAATTAAAACGAAGGGAAAAATAATACATACATTAAACCCCATTCAAGAATCACTAAGTAATTAACCTATGTGTGTTAATTCATCTTGGTTCCCACGACCCTAGTTATAGGTTTAGCTACTCATGTTTGAATGATCACAATCACAAAATATTGAATAAATCATAATTGCAACTTACAAATTATCATGAAGAAAATCAAGTAATTGAATAAAACTCCAAACTTGATGAATAAATTTCAATGTTGCTTTTGATCCTCAAATTCAAGAACAAAGTTGTAAAACTTGTTTCTTGATCCAAGAATAATCGTACAACACTAAAATCCTACATGAAAAATAGTAATAATAAGTTGTCTCTTAAAAATAAACCCAAACAGTGTATTTATAGTTCCAAGAAAGCCTTTTCCTAACTAAAACTGGAAACCTGGTTGTCAGTGATCACGGGCTTGGTGACGATTCGTTAGATTCTTTGACGAGTCGTTCCTTGCTAAAATCAATCGTGCTCAACATCGAATCCAGTTGTGGCAACGAGTCACCTAATGACTCGTTGTGCCTGGGCACGAGTCGTTAGGCCCCTCGTGGTCTAACTCCTTAAAAATTCCAGTGTATCTCACGGTTGGTCCTAGTGACCTACCAACAAGTCGTTTAGTCAACTAACGACTCGTTAAGTCGTCCGTCAACTTCACTGGCCACTTCTTCACTTATTCCTCTCCAGTCCTCACGACTGACTTCACGACTCGTTACCAGATGTAACGAATCGTTCCCTCAACCCGTCAAGTACACTGTTTCTGCATCTTCAGAACTCAATAATTGCCCACGACTTCAACAACGATTCGTGCTTAGTGCCAACGACTCGTGAAGCGCCTGACAGTCACCTATTAAGTCATTTTAAGCATTAATTTGCCCCATTCACTTCCGAACCTATTTTCCTGCAACATTAAACACAAAACACATCATACCTATATAAACATACCCAGAATATGCATAGTTTCTTGATTTTAAGCGTCAAAAATGCCGTAAAATCGCGGCACATCATATATCCACTCTAAATTGTTAAAAAATATATTTGCCTCATTTTTTCTTTTTAATAAGCACAATAATTATAATAGACCAAAGCCAGGAGGGAGTATTACCTATAGTCAAAAGGCGTATCTATGTGGTAGTGTGAGGGTACCTCGCCACTTAGACGCTTGGCTAAATCTTTTATATACACATTGAAATTAGTGAATATATATAAAGATTTGGCGTCCACATTATCATTTCTGGTCCATTGGCTAAAGACTAAGGTGCCAAATTTTAAGTGTAAGTTCGAATCCATTGAAGCACGTTAAGTTGATTTTCCCCCCTTTCTAGCTCTTCCCATTTTTTTAATTTGATTTATGTCTTCATATATTTTTAAGATCTTCATATATTTAATTGGATATGATTTAATTTTTAAAAAAATTTATTACTTCAAAATATATTTTATCTGTTAAATTTTATTCTTTGTTTTATAATATTTTGAACAAAGACAATGAAAGGCAAACGCAGATATATGCCAATTCATTGACTTCTTCTTCTTTATTATTTTTTTACACATTTTTTTAAGAGTTTTTATTCTCGTTCGAATTTTTTTTTTTTTAAAATTATGTTTGTATAGATAATTTGTGAATTTTTGAGGTAAAAATATATTCTTTTACTTGTATTCTTGATGGAAGGGTAAATATTCCTTATAAAAATTGCTTTGATATTTTTTTTTTAATAGAAATCATCATAAGTTATACTTTGTTGGTTATCATTATTTAAGTATATTATGTTTGAATTGTAGGGGTCTAATTGCATGTTAAAATTTTTAGTTTTCTTGTTTATGTTTGTCATTTTTATTCAATAGTATTTGACCAAGAATTAAATCGAATCATATAAAATTTATTTGGGTTTGATGACCATATATTATTTATGAACCAAAAATCTTGTAAATCGCATCGAATTAGTCCAAAATGAATCTAACTAATTGAATTTGCATCTTAATTCAATATCAGTCACTAGTCTCTCTCTCTCCGCATGACTCACAAGTAAACTAAGGTCTTAAACCAGAAACCTAAAAGAAATGCCCTTCATTAAGACAACCTAGTTGTTTTCACCTACATTGGCATTTCACATGAATCTTCATCTTCTTTTTCCATGAACAAAGAAATCTAGAGAGAAATGAAGAAGAAGAATGAGAGCAGAATAAGAGGGTTTTAGACACAGAGTGGGTTGTCGATGCAATCTATATTTGTGAGAAACTTGTCTCCTTCTAACATGCACACACTACAACCGTTGATCAAGCTAAAAAAGAATGAATCTCAGTCGTCTGATCAAGGGTCAAATGGTGGAAAATAAGAAGCATCTCTTTGCTTCGTTCACGTGAGAGACATGTGAGGAAATAAAATTATGTAGGATTTGTTACATATGGATATACGCTAGACTGACAAGTATATAAGATAATTTTATTTTTTATTTATTTTTTTGCATTGAATACATGTATATGTACAAAACATTTTATGATTGAATAGATCATCAGAAAATTTTCAAAATCTTTTTCTGCTCAATCTATCACGGTATCAGAGCAGTAGCTTGATCCAAGCATATCTATCATTTCTTTACAATCTATATTACACATCATCCTTTTCACATAGAAATAGATGAAGAAACCAATATAGCTAATGAGGTCACCATTGACAACAATCATCCTTATCATCCCAACCCTTCAGACTCACATGGAATGAACCTTGTGAGTTGTGTCTTTGATGGAAGGGACTATCTAGGTTGGAGAAGATCAATACTGATAGCCTTATTAGCCATGAAGAAGCTTGGATTCATAAACTGAGCCTGTAAGATTCTAAATCCCACTGTAGCAGACTATGAGTTGTGGGCATATTACAATGACATGTTGACTTCTTGGCTCCTCAATGCATTGACAAAGGAGATAAAAAAAAATAATGTTATCTATTCCAGAATTGCAAAGAATCTATGGGACAACTTGGAGCATAGATTTGAAAAGTCAAATGGGACTAAGCTCTATCACCTGTAAAAGAAAATTTTATGTTTAGTCCAAGAAAACATTGATATAGATGGGTATTTCACAAAGCTAAAGAGATTATGAGATGAATTGGAGTCGCTCGATTTGTACATAAGTTGTACTTGTTCATGTGTTTGTGAAGGAAAAGTTAAGTTAATAATATCACTAGAAAATCAGAGATCTATTCAGCTTCTTATAGGGCTGAATGATATATATGCATTGGCAAGAGGAAACATCTTGATGATGAGTCCTTTGCCAAACATAAAATATGCGTACTCTCTATTGTTTCAAGAGAAAAATCATAGGAAAGCGTATGCGAATGCTAACAAGATCATTGACTCTATGTCATTCATGGATATACCATAAGGAAGGACTTATCAAAAGGAAACAAATCAAACATTAAGAGGAGCAATTCCATCATAGTAAAAATATGGTGTCAATGCACATAAAAATGCTAAGGGATTGCGAAGGAACAAACCTAGGAAGACAAAATACAATTCAAATATGAGTGCACACACTGTGAAAAAATAGGACATGTTCAAGATGACTGCTAAAGAATCATTGGGTCTTCTGAAGATTTTGAATTCACTAAACCAAGAGCTTATCCAGGGAGAGAAAATGCATGGTCACAACAGAAGGAGTTAATGTTGCCGACAACAAACAAGGAGATGCAGGGAACTTCAATCATTATAGTCACCACATGATCAAGGACCAATATGATGGTTTGGTTAAGCAGGTGATTAAGAAAGTGAAGATGGTTCAAATAGAAACATTCAATGGAGGATTCAATGCTGAAGCAATTGTTGGTACAATTCTAAAGTATTCAGGAACATGTCTATCTATTTTTAGTTCTAGCACCTGGATCATTGATTCAAGTGCTTCAGAGCATGTGTTTTGATTCTAAATCTTTTATAAGTTTGACTCATCTTCCTACTCCTTTAAGCATCACTTTACCTAATTTTTATCAATCACTGTGACTTATGCAAGATGCATTTCCATTATGCCTAATCTGACCTTAGAGAATGTTCTTCATGTTTCAATTTTTAAATATAACTTATTTTCTGTTCGTAAATTATTTAATCAACATAGATGTAATGCCTTATTTACTCCCAGTGACTGCCTCTTAGAGGACCCTTTAATAAGGAATATGCAAATTTTGGTGAAGTGAGGAAAGGTTTATACCTGTTGCAGCCAACTAGTCTTAAGTCAAATTTTTTATAATGCAAATGTATTTCATTTCAAGAAGGAAGTCATTCCATTCCTAAATCTAGTCTTGTTTCCTTTCCTATTTCTGCAAATGTTGTTACAAATGAAGAACTTTGGTATGTAAGGTTAGGGCATGTGCCTTATTTTGTAATGAAAAAGTTTGACTTCATACCCTTTACTTCTTTGATTACATTTGTGATATATGTCTTAAAGCAAGACATACTAGATTATCTTTTCCAATCAATCAAATTCATTCTACTCAAATGTTTGATTTGATTCATATCGATACATGGGAACCATATAAGTCCTGCACTCATAATGCTTATAGATACTTCATTACTATAGTAGATAATTATAGTAGAGATGCATAAACCTTTCTATTGAGTTCTAACTGTAATGTTCTCCGTATTCTCAAAGAATTTCTAATTATGGTTAAGAGATAATACAATGCTAAGTTGAAATGCACATAAGATCTGATAATGCACTGGAACTAGGAAAAGAAACTCAGGAGAGTCTTTTTCTCAAGTCGCACAAACATTGGAGCATGTGGTTTAATTCGATACAAAATGAAGAACCTTACCCAGGGCTTGACATGCCGCAAATCCTCTTGAAAGAGGAGGGAGGAGAGATAATAACACAAGAAAAAGTAAAGATGGATAACTAGACACAAATTGATTGAAATTAGCAACCCTTGTGAAGACACAAAGACCTCAAATTCACAAACCAAGTAGCACCTAGTTCTAGAAAAATCTCAAGGGAGATGATCTACCCTTTCAACCCTTCTTTCTACACAAGATATAATTCTAAGCTAGACAAGTTTTCTCTACACTCAAAATAACATATCAAATTTCAAGTCATGAAAATTCTACTACTCAAATTAAATAAACTACTATTTATATTAAGTAAAGAAAAAGGAAAAATTATTATAAATATTCCCTTAATGAATAAGGGCCTTGTTTGAGCGGTTTTCTTTTTCTTGAAAATCAAGATTTTTGAATTACACAATTAGCCATTTTCTTTCTTCTCTTGGCCATGTTGTGCCCCTCATCTCCCCCAGCTATGATCCAAGCATGGCCCCTTTAGATTGCATCAATACATTACACTTCTTATGTGGGAACACCTCAATAAAATAGGATGGTGGAGAAAAAACATAGACACCTCAATATGCCAATTTCTTGTTGGGGAAAATGCATCTTGACAACCATACATTTGGTTAACAGAGTTCCATCTAGAGTTCTTAAAGGGAAAACACCTTATGAAGTGTTATTTGGCTCTAAAACTAATTATGAGACAACTATGGTGTTTTGGTTGTTTGTGCTATGCTTCCACTTTATCACAACATAGGGCTAAGTTTGATCCAAGAGCAGTAACATATGTATTTTTGGGGTATCTTTCAAGATAGAAAGGATACAAATTAATAGAGATTGAAACTAAAAGGATCTTTGTCTCAAGATATGTTCATTTTAATGAACACAAATTTCCTTTTTCTTTAGATTTACCATCTTATCTCCCCGCCTATCCTTTTTTCCTACCTAATACACCAAACTATTCATTCTCTTCACATAACGCTCCTATTCAGAGATCCGATCCAATTACTTCTAGTCACTCTCTCCCACCTATATCTCCCAACATCCATCCTCATTCTCTTCTAGATACAGAAACATCACTCAGTACAACAGATCATGTTGTTTCGACTCCATCTCCCACTGATAGTAATTCTCCTTTCTCTACGACTTCCCTTATTGTTTCTGCTGCCCAACCAAGATAGTATGGAAGACTTGTTCAAAGGCCTAAATACTTGAATGCTTATGTATGCAATAATTCTTTCTTAACTAATCTCACTCATGCTAGTTTGTTCATCCTACTCAACCTACTGCCTACTCTTTTCAGTCACTCTCACTACAAAATCAACATGTGTTTCTTTCTATTTCTAATATCAATGAGCCTAAGTATTTTGCCCAAGACTCTTCACATCCAGGTCGGAACGAGGTTAAGAAAGAAGAATTTGGTACTCTTGAGTTCAATAAAACTTGGGATCTTGTGAAACTACCTCCAAGAAAGAAGATGCTCCCACTTTAAATAGGTATACAAGGTGAAGCAGAAGGCAGATGACACTATTGAAAGACTAAAATCAAGGTTGGTTGTAAGGGTAGGGGGTTGTTCAATAAGAAGGAGTTGATTACAGTGAGACATATTCTCCAATGGTAAAGATGACCACAGTGAGATGTCTCCTCACCATTGCTGTGAAGAAAGGATGGCAAGTACATCAACTAGATGTTAGTAATGCCTTCCTACATGGTGACCTACAGGAAGAAGTTTTTACGAAAGTTCCTGCATATTTACATCGTCCTAGTTCTACACTGCTCTGCGTACTAAAGAAATCTCTATATGGGTTAAAAAACAAGCATTTGGGCAATGGTATGCCAAGTCAACAGGTTTCCTTACTTACAAAGGTTACACAAGTTCAATGAATGATTATTCCTTATTCTTCAAGAGAAATGGTTCTCTGGTTTCTATCCTAGCAGTATATGTAGATGATATTCTCATTACGTCTAATGATCAGTCAAAAATCCAACAGTTTACCAACTTTCTTCACACAAAATTCAAAGTCAAACACTTGGGAGATATTCGTTATTTTATAGGTTTGGAGATACTCAGGGAAAGACAAGGTTTTATCATTAATTAGAGAAAGTTCACTTAATACATATTACAAGAATATGATCCATATACCAAATTATCTGCAGATGGTGGATCACTCCTACTTAATCCCACTGATTATAGGCATCTAGTAAGAAAGCTGAACTACTTAACACACACTAGACCTGATCTATGTTTTGCAGTTTTAGCACTTAGTCAATACATGCAACAACCTCATTCATCACATCTATTAGAGTTTTGAGATACCTTAAGAATGATTTGAGGTAGGGAATTCTTCTTTCTTCTGCACCTTCTTTTGACTTGATGGCTTTTTGCGATGTGGATTGAGCATCTTACAGTGATTCTCGTCGTTCATTCGTGGGTATTTCATTACACTTAGGGGAGCACCTGTTTCATGAAAATAAAAAAAAACAGGTTTCAGTATCACTATCATCTACCTAGGCAGAATACATGTCAATGAGACATGTGACAAAGATTACCTAGTTAGTTCAAGTGCTTAATGACTTGTCCAACTCCTCCAGTTTTGCCTGTGCCTGTGCACTCTGATAGCTAGACTGCTACCAATATTGCCAAGAATCTGGTATTTCATGAGAGGATGAAACATGTCAAACTAGATTGTTATTTTATATGACAATAATTCATTTCTGGCTTAATTACTCTCTCTTTCCTCCCCTCCAAACAATAACTTGTAGTTTGTTCACAAAATCCTTGTCTGGGGTTTCTCACTATATTTTGCTC
>JACEIK010000881.1:104078-148179 GCA_018107945.1 Datura stramonium
ATACACCCTGTCACAGGGTGATTTTCAAACACTCAACAGTGCAAGATTTATTCAACACCCTTGCCGACACAGCCTTGGTGTTATTACGCACACGTTAGCTTTGGCAACACCTTTTATCGACTTGTGTCTTTACATGTTGATTACGCCCATACATATGCATATGACAAGGTCAACATATCTATTACCTTGGCTCTACCGCATTCTATCCGAGCTCACAGATCAGGAGGCTAACATCTCCTCCCCCCTCCCCTAAGTGTACGTAGTAGAACTACATATAGCATGCATGCACTTCTTTCCTTTTACTACATGCGGCTTGATACATGAACCCGTAGCATTGGCATCCATGTGTTTCCCACTTCTAATCCACATTTCCAATTCCAACTTCCTACTCAAACACGTAATTATGTGTCATAAACTATTGCTATGTAGACTCACAGTTGCCAATTGATCTTGTGGTATATTATAGTTTCAAAAGGGTGAAATTACATTGTAATTATATTGTAACAAATAAATAATTAAATTTATGTAATTATTAGATTAGATATAACAATCCTAGCTAGTAAATATATCAATTCTATTACAATTGGTGTATTTCCGAAAAAATTCTTATTTTTATATCAAATCTCTTGAAAGATTTTTATTTATACACATAAAAAATTGAAAAATAAAATAAAAGAAAACTTCGTTAGTTCATTATCTTCCATTCAAATTCTAAAAAAGATATATTAAGAATCATATCCTTCTAATCAATGAAATGCACCGAAACACCGGTCCATACTATGTGCAAAGGCTTTGATAATTTGACTTTCTTAGTAAGAGGAAAAAAACGAATCAAACATATGGTAGGAAAGTAGATTTAAAGTAATCGCTCAGTGGTGGATCTAGAGCATAACTTACAGGTTCAGGAAAACTGTAATAGTTTTTGCCAAAATTAAATATTTTTAAAAAATTAATACATATTTATCTATGAACCTAGTTATTATTATATATTAACTCGACGTGAACCCATAAAATTCAAATCCTAAATCCGTTCTGCCATAAAAGATAGTGAGTAGAGTTTAACTTCTATATACAAAAAACTTTATACTATCAGGTCATCTTAAAAATAATTACAAGATAAGTCGTTCTTACAAAGTAAAATTAGTAACTTAGAAAATTTCTTGCTATAACACAGGCACATGTAGAAGCACCTATTTTACAGTACTGTCAATAATGTAAGTTAAATAGGTAAATAGTAAATATGCATGTAGAATTATTGTATATATGCAAGGTCGTTGAAGCAGAAGCTTTAAAGAGAACTTAGAGAAAGAAAGAGTTGGGGCAAATTAAAGTACCAAACTTTGTGGTGAAGAGGAAAACAATGGCTTCTAAACCTGGCATTCTCACGGAGTGGCCATGGGCACCACTCGGCAACTTAAAGGTATACTCTTTCTATTATTTATGGAAGTACAGGTTTGACAGAACTCAGTAATTTTGGTCCAAACTCTCTATATATATATTGAGAAATCCACAGAATATGTGCATATATTAAACGTTAGAACCGATAAACTTCAAATTCTGAATCCGTCACGGATAAAAAAAATGAGTAGTTAGCTAAATGGAACACTATAACATTTTCATCAGAGAGACTGTATTACATGAAGTTGGCATTGTCGGTCTGCTAACATTTTTTCTTTTCTTCAAAATATATAATATGTTGGGATGAAGTACTTGGTATTGGCACCATTTGCGTGTCACAGCATATACACATTCTTCATGAGCAAAGAATGAAAGTCAGAGGGACATGTTCCACATACTCGTTCTCCCACTTACTCTCTCGAGAATGGTTCATTACCAGCTATGGATATCTATATCCTGTTACAGGACTGCAAAGGGTAATAATCGAATTGTTGATAAAAGCATTGAATTTGATCAAGTTGACAGAGAAAGCAACTGGTATGTACTTTTTGCCCTCACTCCTTCACTCTTCACCCACTCCATATCGTTTTGGTAAATATGTACATACTATGACATCTTAAAATTCACTGATAGTATAAAAAAGATATTTACACTGTCAGTGTTTTCCTGTAGCTAAAAGTTATTCCAAAGTTTTTTTTTGGTCATTAAGTAAGCTTTTCCTTACAGAAATTTAGATCTCTAATTACCTGTACTTGTTAGGTTCTTGAGACAATGAATAATTGTTTTGTAGGGATGATCAGATCATACTTCTTGGGTTGCTATATTTATATGGGACACCTGATATTAGAGCAGGCTCATCACATGCCTTTGTGGAGGACTGATGGAATCATAATAACCGTCTTGATTCATATTGGTCCTGTCGAGTTCCTCTATTACTGGCTTCACAGAGCTCTGCATCACCATTTTCTCTACTCTCGTTACCATTCCCATCATCACTCCTCCATTGTTACTGAACCCATCACTGGTAATTTGAAAGTCCTTCGTCTCTTCGCATTCAACTAGTTTAGCTAGTTTGAAGATATCTTCTATACTTGACTTAGCCCTTTATATTGAATCATTTAAACTCTGATAACTGTAAGTAGGTCACTTCCCATAGCACTTCAATTCAGAGAGCTAACATAATTAACGGGTGAAAGTGCAATTTTACCACTCAATTACCAACGTGTATGGTTTACAAAGTTATTTTATTTTATTTTATTTTGGCAGCTGTGATCATCCATTTGCTGAGCTACTAGTATATTATACGCTCTTTGCCATACCCGTGTTCACAACATTATTCATTGGGACTGCTTCAATAGCTTCAATTGGTGCTTATGCCATCTGTCTTGATTTCATGACCCCCATGGGCCATTGCAACTTTGAGCTAATTCCTAAGTGGATGTTCTCTGTCTTTCCCCCTCTCAAGTACTTGATGTATACGCCCTCGTGAGTCTTCTTGCCCAGTATTTTAATGAGTCAAAGGCTTTTTGCTCCGACATGTAACACAATATTTTATTCAACAATGTCTCTAATTAGGTAATTATAAGTATATTAATCTTTAATCAGTAACATGGTTGAAATGGTAGCTGACCTCCATTATAGGTTATAAGAAAATTATTACACTGTCAATGTATAAAATTTAGAACATATTTCAGTTTTTATATTCGTTTTAAGAACAATTCTTGTCAACTTGACACATCTGTATAGGATGTCTACATTGTTTACTAGACCTTTATGTAAGGCAGCAGCTAAAAAAAATTTCGTGTTACTTCTGAAAGATCTCAAACTTACTTTAGTTTCTTAGATATAGATTCAAGAACACTTCATGTTCAGGGAATTGGAACCCCAAGATGTAACTCATCATGGGTATCTAAAAGGTAAAGTGGTCTGATTAAAGTTATGAGACAGATGCAGCTCTTGTACTTATGCATAATCGCTGTTAGAGGGCTCAGCGAGCAGGATAATTTTATCAAATTTGACTTCTGCTTCGAACTTTAGTTACTCCAGGAAATAAATAGAAACAGTGGGTATTATTGTCTCCTTCAAATGTACTTCTCCTAAAGTCTATAGATTGGGCAGGCCAGTAATAACATGAAACTCTGTATTTGTGAGTGTTTATACCTTGGACACTAATATCAATTTTTTGATGGCACAGGTACCACTCACTACATCACACCCAATTTAGAACAAACTATTCACTTTTCATGCCAATGTATGACTATATCTACGATACAGTGGACAAGTCATCAGACATATTGTATGAAAAGTCACTTGAGAGAGAAGTTGAAGTGCCTGATGTGGTGCACCTTACACATGTAACGACCCTAGAATAATATACAATCTTCGACTAGGGTTTGCATCACCGGCCTCGAAGCCTCACGCCTCGAAGCCTCACACCTCTAAGTGGTATTTCTGGTTAATGTGGCCCGTCATACTATAGTCAATAATGCTTACATGGATTTATGGTCACACATTTGTCGTTGAGAGAAATTTGTTCAAGAATCTCAAACTACAAACTTGGGCTTTTCCAAAGTATCGCATACAAGTTATTAAGTTACACATTAAAGATAGTTGTAAAATTTTGCAGGTCCGTTCTTAAAGTGATTAGTAATTTGTCCTGATTCTAGATTTTTTTGCAATACTTTATGCAATGGCAAAGAGAGAGTACTAACAATTTGATCGAGGAAGCCATTATTGAAGCAGATCAGAAAGGCATAAAAGTGTTGAGCCTTGGACTCTTAAATCAGGCAAGTCAAAATATATGTCTAAAAGAAATTATAATACCCATCCTTGCTTTATCTATGAGAAAAATGCATGATCTATTCTTAACTAGTACTGGTAATTATCTTGCAAGCTTATGGCAAAATGTTTTCTAAGCAATCACAACATATTGTTATTACAGAGAAAAAGATTTAAAAAGACCCCCACCCTATATCAATGTTTGTAGGCTGAACCAATTAAAGAGGGTCAATTCGTACTTATGCTTTATTTCAGATCTAACTTTCCAGGAAGAGCAACTGAACAGTAATGGTGAATTTTACATAAAGAGATATCCCCACCTGAAAGTGAAGGTGGTACATGGAAGTAGCCTAGTTGTTGTTGTGGTCCTCAAAACCATTTCTAAAGGAACTTCCCAAGTTGTCTTTCGAGGTCGCTTGTCCAAAGTTGCGAACAACATTGCCCTTGCCTTGTGCCAAGGAGGAATTCAGGTATATTTGACTATTAATCTCCTCTATCATTTTTGGTTTTAAGTTCTCTCATTCATCATAATTTTCTATATATAGGTTATAACGTTAGATGAAGAAGATTACAAGAGACTTAAAGCAAAGCTTATCCCCGAGGTTGCAACTTGCAACTAATTTGGTCCTCTCAAAATCTTATAATGTTTCAAAGGTACAAACCAAAAATATATTGAAATATACTGATCTAAATCTTGACAATTTATAACATTTCCTTGCACCTTCCCCTCTGTCCCTTCTCCCCTAACCCAATGTTTTATCATTATGCTGAGGTTTGAACAATTCTGGATTTCAGAAAGTCCAATTATAGAAAAGAATCTTCCCCAACATGTCTTGTTTCATGTCTATATATTTAAAAAGAGGATCTTGATTGAAATATTATATTGCAGACATGGCTAGTAGGGGAAGGATTAAGTGAAGATGAACAATTGAAAGCACCAAAAGGAACATTATTTATTCCTTTTTCACAGTTTCAACCAAGAAAAGCTCGCAAAGACTGCTTATATTTCAACACGCCAGCCATGATTGCTCCAAAGCATCTTGCGAATGTAGACTCTTGTGAGGTTAGAAAAGATCATTTAATGTTCCTAACTTCTCTATACTAATTTGACGGTGTGTTGATAAATAAAGAAATTCATGAGTGATTTTATTTTTAATTCTAGAATTGGCTACCACGAAGAGTGATGAGTGCCGGGAGAATAGCTGGAATTTTGCATGCATTAGAAGGTTGGAATGTGCATGATTGTGGTGACATGATGCTTGATATTGAAAAAGTATGGAAAGCTAGTCTGGTTCATGGTTTTTGCCCATTAACAAAGATTTCTACTGCTTAATCAAGAGGGCTAAAATTATATATAGACTGCTCCTTTTATTATTGAATCTTGGATCTACGGTGATTTTAAAAGCTTGTAAAATATTTCCTACAACACTCTGTGCAACAAAATTATTTTGTTGCTCAAGGTGGGGCCGTTCTAGAAGTTCTTTCAATAAAATTTACCCTTTCGTTGAGTAAACAAAAACTGCGTACAGTGTTAACCTACCACAACATGTAGTAGATAGCAAAGCCCATTAAATATAGGTTTGACGTATCTCATAAAAAAAATGTTTTAAGATCACCTCCTCCATTGAGCTGCCCCTGGGCCAACCCTCTCCTTCCCCGGTCGATGCTCCCCAATCCAAGACGTTGTGACAATTGGTTACTATGAGCTTATGTTGCTCGGACTCTTCAAAAATGTCGATGGGTGCGTGTCGGATTCTTCAAAAGTAGTGTATTTTTGGAGAGTCCGACACGGGTGCGGCATTGAAAGTGAAGAGTCCGTGCAACTTAGCTATGAGCTACTAGGATAGTATGTTTATGTTCTTACTACAAATTAACACTCAGACACAACTGATAAAGTTTCACTTATTATGATTCAACCTCATTCTAGTAATTGTACTAGATGAGAAGTGGTCTGTGCACATAGTAATACAACTGGTGGTCCAAGCTCCAAAGTACGAGGTCTAATTTGAAGAAATTTTAGTCATACTATATTCCTCTATATTCTCCAACCACGAGAAAAGTAAGAAAACTAAGGGTAAACAAGCTTGCATTCACACGAAAGAACGTGAGACCTTATTGTTAGTATTTAGCAGTTATTTCAATTATTAGTTAGCATCAAACCAATAGGTTTAATGGTTATTTTCAATTCATTTGTGCTCTGACAGAAAATCATATATGAAGCTCTGCTAAAACATCAAGCCATAATATTTAGTTTAGGATGGATTTGTGCAGGATAGAGCACTCAATCTTTCCATCAACTATGTAACAAACAAAGCTATATATGTTCTTCAACTAAAACACTCGGATGCTGAACAAGTTACAACAAAAGGAAAATCAAACAGACCCAACAGCTAAAACTTAAGAGAATTCAGTCACTCAAGAAAGACACATGCAAGACTTTTTTACTTAAATCTTAATATTATTCGATTAATTAGACTATAACATTGACATATGCACAGAATACATATGGCATTTTAGAAATTGGGCCAACTAAAATAAAGCTCAGCTTTCTTGAATGTGGACAACAGACCCTGAAAGTTTACACTTTTGTGACTATACAGTGAAGCAGGGCACATTTTTATTGGTATGAAGATCATTGTGATCCTATTTATCGTCCAGATCCTTGCATCTTTCTAGTAGGAGTTCAAAAGCTAATTACTTCTGTTTGACATATGTAATTATGAAAGCTAATTACTTTTGTTTGACATGTGCAATTATGAAGAACAAAAATGTCGGAGTTGAAGATAAATGTGCAAAAGGTAAATATAGGACTAAAAAAAATCATTCTTTTTGTATCTACTGAACAGATACATACATTAAGTACTGAGAGAGTAAAAAAAAAAGAAGGAAACTGGACAAATTGATGAAAACCAATGCCTAACATTTAATGAAATACATTCAAATGCTATGGACGAAATAAAAAAAATATATCAGGACAAAATCACACAGAACCGCAAAGAATTTCAAAAGAAAATCCCACTGGTATACAAAATGCAGCGAGGAAGGAAACCCAGAAATAACGGGAGCCACCAAAACATAGCTTAAGTTGGCTAAGCTTACCAGAAAGGGGAAAAACCGAGCAAATCGTACGGAACCGATAGCATAAGCAACGGCAGAACACAGAGAAGAGCGATAAAGGATGAACAAAAATTGGAGGCGTTGGCAGCGAACGAAGAGGGCTGAACCTGGAGAATTTGACAATACTGAGATACGGTAGTTTTTCAAGAAAATGAGTTCAGGGTGATCAAAAACTCTCCTAATTAAAAAAGGCCAGAAGTTTGACCGGCTTTGATAAAAAAAATTTAAAATTATAATTAAGTTAAATAGAGCGTGAAGCATAATATTTAAAATTTATTAATTTTTTGAAAAATATAAACTAACCTAATTTATTAATTCAAAATCCTGACTCTTGCAAAATATTTTTTTTTCTCTTTCATTTAACCGTTGTTCTCTCCTCCTTTCTTCTTTCAAAGTAATTTTTTTTCAGAAATAATTACGTTAGTGAGTCCAATCGACACCGGTGAACTATCGACGCAAACTACTCTGCTTAGAGGTAATTTTTCTTTCACTTCTGTCAAATATAACTGTATTGAACAGTTAGAATTTTTGATTTTTCGAATTTAAAGTGGTGATTTTTTATTAAATAAGAAGAAGAAGATGGGTTTCGCATATTATATTGTTGGGTGACTTTATTTGTTGTATTTTTTGTTCTTGTTGTAGTTTTAAAAAATATTATCACAGGTAGGGACTTATTTTTCTTGTGGGATTTTCGTTGTCGTAGAAAAAAATATTATGATGTTGTTTGATTTATTTTCCAATAGCTGGAGAAGTTGTTACAGCAACTTCTGCACTTGTTTGAATAAATCAGAAGTTGGGGAGATTGTTGCAACAAAATATTATTGCAACATCAGCAGTTGTTTGATTTTTGTCAAACAAGAGGTCTAGTTATTGCAACCACTTCCTCTATTGGAAATAAATCAAATAATTGTTGGAGTTGTTGCAACAAATCATTGGGGTTGTTGCAACAACTCACACACCTGTTGAAAAAAAAATATTATTTGCCAAACAAGAATTGAAGTTGTTGCAACAACTTGTTGGTGTTGTTTTTGTACTCATTCTTGTTTCATAATTTAGGGAGTAAATAGGAGTCTGCAACTGTTTGATTTTTTTCAACAACTGAGGAAGTTGTTGCAACAACTTCCACAGTTGTTGGTAAAAATCAAACAATTGTTGTACTTGTTGCAACAACATCAGCAACTGTTGGATAAAATCAAATAACTATTGAAGTTGTTGCAACAACTCAAACACTTATTGAAAAAAAATCAATATTTGTCAAACAAGAGCTAAAGTTGTTGCAACAACTTGTTGGTGTTGTCTTTGTACACATTGTTGTTTCATAATTTAGGGAGTAATAGGGGTCAACAACTATTTGATTTTTACCACACCTGTTGGTAAATATCAAACAATTGTTGTACTTGTTGCAATAATTTCAGCAACTGTTGGATAAAATCAAATAGCTGTTGAAGTTGTTACAACAACTCAGACACCTGTTGAAAAATGAATCAATATTTTTTTTACTTGTTTGATTTACAGCAGTTGTTTTCACTATTTATTTTTATTGAATGATTAAATTAATTGTTGATTTATATTTTGTCTCATATTTTACAGATAAAATTGTAAAGATATGACACCTGAGCCTAACTCAACCCCAAAAGCTAGCTCATGAGGGAAGGATTGCCTAAGTCCATATAAACAAACCATCAGTCCATTCCCCAACCAATGTGGGACTTTAACCCACTTTAACACCCCCCTTCACACCCAGGCCTGACTGGCATGTGGACTAGGAGCCCAAACGGAAATGGACCTGGCTCTGATACCATGTAAAGATATGACACCTGGGCCTAACTCAACCCCAAAAGCTAGCTCATGAGGGGAGGATTGCCTGTTCATAAACAAACCATCACCCATATGCAGAAAATAGTTATTGCAGCAGTTGCCAATTGTTTGAAAATTCTCAACAAGTATATAACTTGTTGCAACAACTTAGTTTAATTGCTGAAATTTTCCATCAACTAAATTACTTATTCAAACAAGCCGTGTTACTTGCTGTAAAATTTCAATAATTAAGTCATATTGTAAAACAATTGTTGAATTAATTAAACAAGTTGTTTCAAGAAGTGCACCAAGTTGCTGCGCCAGTTAGTAAGATCGATCCTGCTCCTATATATAGCAAACTTTGCTCCATTTACGTGGTTGTTTTCAGGCCCAACCCTTTTGATATGGAACATTTATTTTTCTTTATCTAAATAATTCCTCGATTGATATCCTCCTCTTCATATGCCTTCTTCCTAATTTTTTCGGCTCAATTGGTGATGATTTATTTCACTTAAATCTTCATATGTGATATTTCGTTCACAATCATCACTACCGTCTCTACCCTTCCAACACCAAATATACCGATTAAGTTGATTCGATCCATTCACCATGACAATTAACTCGTATTGTGTTATTTTGTCCTCCATTAATGGTCTTCAAGATACCTAAAGATATTTTATGTTAAAGTAAAAAATTACCATTACAGAAAAAATTGTGATAAAATAAATCAATAATTGTTATAATGGTTGCAACAATTAAGAGAGTTATCAAAACGATTAAATAGTTGTTGTAGCAACCGAATAAGTTGTTGCAAAATATTATAGGTTCTTTTACAACAGACATTTCAAATGTTTCAACAACTAACAACAAAAGATGCAAGGGTTGTTGCACTTGTTGTAGTAAGTACAACAATTGTTGCGCTTGTTACAAAGAAATACAACAACAAGGTAACTTTTATAAGTTATTGAAAAATTTTAGAAGTTTTTTTACCACAAATTACTCAATTGTTGTAACAAATCTACCAACAAAAAAGTGCGCTTGTTGCCGCTTGTTGTAGCAAGTACAACAGTTGTTGCGCTTGTTGCAACAAAAACACGAATAACTATTACAACTTTTGTATGTTGTTATGAAAAATAGAAGCTATTTTACAACAGATTATTTAATTGTTGCGACAACTAACAAAGAAAAGGTGCAAGAATGGCCGCAATTGTTAGTAAGTGCAACAACTATTGCAAGAAAGGCAAAAGAAGTAAATAACCGTTGCAACTTCTTTGCCAAATTATCGCGAAAAATTAGAATTTTTTTACAATAGATCACTCAATTGTCGCAACAACTAATAGTAAAAGGTGTAACAAATTTCCGGCCAGAATTGTCGTTGTTAGTACAACAACTCGTTGTAGTTGTTAGTGCAAGTGCAACAACCGTTGCAACTTCTTTTTTATAAGTTGTCATGAAAAATTAAAAGTTTTTTACAACGTATTACTCGCCATAAACTTTATAAGTTGTCATGAAAAATTAGAAGTTCTTTTAAACACATTACTCAATTGTTGCAAAAACTAACAATAAAAGGTGCAACGGCTCGCAATTTTGGTGTTAGTACAACAACCTGTTGCATTTGTTATGCAAAAAGTGCAACAATCCTTGCAACTTCTTTACAAGTTGTTCGAAAATTAATTATTTTTTTAAATTATGAATTTTGAATTTGTTGAAATTTTTGCAACAACTAATAGCAAAAGGTGCAATAACTCACGCAATTGTTGCAAAGTTAGTACAACAATTGTTCCAACTTCTTTATTAGTTATTGTGAAAAATAAAAGCTTTTTACAATGCATTGCGTAGCTTGTTGCAAACAACTCGTAACTATTATTTAATCACAAAATAAAATTTTACCCGATAAATAATACACATAAAAACCATATTGTGCACTTACTGAATGTAATTTTTTGTGCTATTACAATAAAATTCAGCCCAAAAATATGTGAATTCGGTGATTTTTTGTCTCACCAAATCTTCAAGAAGAAGAAGAAGAAGATGATGATGATGATGATAAAAAGGAGGAGGAACAACAATAGTAGCAGCAGCCGAAGAAGAAGAGCAAGTCTTAGATTTGACGGTTTCTTTTTCCCTTTTTAGGTGATTAAGGTTTTATATAAGTTGGGTCAAAGCGTAAAAATGTGCAATGAGGGCTTATTCAAAAAGTAGTCAAATATCTTTAAAATTAATTATAAATTTGTTACCTCTACTAAATGATTAAAACTTGTGTTACTTTTTTTATATTTTAGAACTTTTTTTGCCACCCTTAATTCAATGCTCCTAGTTTTTCTATGCTGATCCAGGAGGGAAATAGCAATTTTGGTCCTTGAATTATTATCTTATTCCTAATTTAGTCGCGTGTTATTAAACTCAACACAAGTGACCTTTCTATAAAAATACTTGTACATATTTGATCCTTGTGCACAACAGAAGGTAATTTTGATCCGATAATTCAAAAGCTTGCCCTTAGAGATCAATGATTCGTAGAGACTAAAACTTTTTCAAAAAGAAATTGCAAAAATGAAATAACGGAAACAACGAAGTCAAAACCTATATTAATTATATTTTTTTGTTTTAATTTTAGTTTCATGGTTCTAATACTGAATGTAAGCAACTCATAGCTATAAAAAATGGGTACGTTAATTCATGCTTTTTCTGTAAAATTTGATATTTTATGTATATATTTTTAAAAATTGATATCAATTATCTGCTAATATTCATGCTATAAGAAAATTAAATGATGCACATAATTAAATATTGAGCTATTTACCTAGAGAATTATGAATCGAACTTCCAATTAATATATTTTTACTTTTTTTTCGTGAGGCCCTTGTATTTTAAAACTCATAAATTTGCCTCTATATGTATGACAATACTGCCTTCCTTATGCCATTCATGCAGGTCCCATCAGATGGCTGTTCCTGCATACTGAATTATATCACATGGCAAGTGACGATGGACGATTACGATTGACTTTGAGGTAATACAATTTAAGAAAGTTGGCAGAAGATTGAAAATGCATTCCCCTATAATAGAAAAGTTCATAATATTGATTCATAATAATGTTACCCTCCGTTTACTTTAATCAAGCATAGATATTAAAAATAGCTTATTTCCCCAAAATACTTGCTAATTTTAAAATCTGGCGAGAGCACCGACCACATGTTTCCTATTCTACTCTTATTACTTAAAGTTCATTCTAAAATACGAAAAGAATTATTATTGTATAAGTTTTCAAAAATTAATAGGGTTATAAATTACCATCCCTATTAATGTTTTCTTAATGAGTGTATAAATCTTATCTTAACAATTAAAAATGTGTAATGTAGTATTTTCTAAAATAATAGTATATAGTATATGAAAATGATGAATCTTAGATTTATTAAATAGTCACACTTCACAAAGCCTCCACTTAAATCAGTCTCCTTCATCGTTTAAATGAAGAAATGGAACATTGAGAGTTAATGACCATTAAACATAACATGAGCTGCCATATGAAAAACACATCCTGGGCCTTTTAGACAATAGATTATTCATTCCGTCTTTTCAAAAAGAAATAGTAAATGTGGGGGATTAGGTACAAAATCAAACGTCCAAAATATCTAGCTCGCATCCTTTCTTAGCTAATTGGTATTCCATTAGCTTCTCTCAGAAATATGCTTGATTGATGCCCTTCGTTTCAAACAAAAGGGAACCTGCAATCAATACCAAGTTTTGACAAGAGCAAGAATGGTTAAATAACATGCCAATAAGCTCTTTGCAATCAGTCTCGATTATTAATGGTAGAAAATCTTTGAGTAACAATCATAGTCCATCCGTTCTCCTTAAATGGATAGAGTTGATAGATGATGATACTAGAAATTGTTGCTAAAAAGTTATTTTACTTATTTTTTAAATAACTCACCAACAAATTCAAAAGAAAAAATTAAAAAAACAAAAAAAATCAAATATTAAAAAATTTTAAAAAATGTTTTCCTCTCTGTACCAAACACACCCTATATTTATTTGTAAAGTTACATGCACTTTCCTGTTTACTGCAAAGGTTTGATATCATTAATTACCTGTGAATCATTTTGCGTTTTATTATAATTTTGAAGAATAAAATTATATTATAATTACATTATGTTAAATAAATAAGTCCATATAATTACTAAGTTGATATACCATAACTTGGTAAATACAATAAAACCAATTATAAGGTGTACTTTCTAGAGGCTTTTATTTTTATGTCAAATCTTTCTAGAAATATTTAATTTTACATGAAATATATTTTTTCGAGCGTGAGCTCTGCCCCCGCGCTCCGCCCGCCAGACAAATCTCTTTGCCTGCCCACAGATTTCTTTGCAAGAGCCTGCCACACTGGGCGGCATGTGCTTGGCCAGCTTTTTTTCAAACTTGGACGGCCGTTCCCCGCTACTCAGAATACGCCTTGGATGAGCCTAACAGCCGTGGTACCTGGAAGCACTTTTTTTTCAACTGCCGATGATAAAGGAAGTGCCACATTCAGCTAAGAATTTTTGGTCTTTGTCCGTTTAATCATTATAAATTGCAAGGAAAAAGAAGTGGAAAGTTGGTGACCCGATGACAAGGGAGCCGGCGACCGAAGCCTCGTGAACGGCGGCCGTAATTATAACGGTCCTAAGGTAGCGAGCTTAAATTCCTTGTTGGCCGTAACTAACAAGTAAGATGTAGCTACTGTCAATAACGCAAGTTAAATAGGAAATAGTACGCCCTAAATACGTAGTAGTAGAATTATATATATATATGCCGTTGGAAGCAAAAGCTTTTAAGAGAACACAGAGAAAGAACAAGTTACCAAACTTTGCGGTGAAGAAGAAAAGAATGGCTTCTAAACTCCGGCATTCTCACAGAGTGGCCATGGGCACGGCTTGGCAACTTAAAGGTATACTCTTTCTATCATATATGTAAAAAAGATATCACTAGTTAATTAGCATCATGCAAACTCTATAATATTGGAGTTGCCATTGTCAATTCTGGTAATTAATATATACTAACTTTTTTTCTGATGAATGAATCATATTATAGTACTTGGTATTGGCACCATTTGCATGTCACAGCATATACACATTCTTCATGAGCAAAGATGAAAGTCAGAGGGACATGTTCTACATACTCGTTCTCCCATTTGCTCTCTCTAGAATGGTTCATTACCAGCTATGGATATCTATATCCCGCTACAGGACTGCAAAGGGTAATAATCGAATTGTTGATAAAAGCATCGAATTTGATCAAGTTGATAGAGAAAGCAACTGGTATGCACCCCAATTCATTCTTCACCCACTCCATATTGTTTTGCAAATACGTACATACTATGACATCTTAAAATTCACAGAGTATAAAAAGATATTTACATCGTCAGTGTTTTCCAAAAGCTTTTTTTTTTTTTGGTCATTAAGTAAGCTTTTCTTACAGAAATTTGGATGTCTGAATACCTGTACTTATTAGGTTCTTGAGACAATGAATAATTGTTTTTGTAGGGATGATCAGATCATACTTCTTGGGTTGCTATATTATATCGCATACCTGATAATAGAGCAGGCTCATCACATGCCTTTGTGGAGGACTGATGGAATCATAATAACTGCCTTGATTCATATGGGTCCCGTCGAGTTCCTCTATTACTGGATTCACAGAGCTCTGCATCATCATTTTCTCTACTCTCGTTACCATTCCCATCATCACTCCTCCATTGTTACTGAGCCCATCACCGGTAATTTAGATGTACTCATCTCTTCACATTCAACTAGTTTATTAGTTTGAAGATATCTTCGATATACTCATGTCATACAAACCATAGCACTTCAATTCAGAGAGCTAACATAAGTAACGGGTGAAAGTGCAATTTTACCAATCAATTACCAACTTGTATGGTTTACAAAGTAATTTATTTTATTTTATTTTATTTGTAGCTGTAATTCATCCATTTGCTGAGCTACTAGCATATTATATGCTCTTTGCCATACCCGTGTTCACAACTGTATTCACTGGAACTGCTTCAATAGCTTCCACTGGTGCTTATGCCATGTATATTGATTTCATGAACCTCATGGGCCATTGCAACTTTGAGCTAATTCCTAAGTGGATGTTCTCTGTATTTCCCCCTCTCAAGTACTTGATGTATACACCGTCGTAAGTCTTCTTGCTCTGTATTTTAATGAGTTATTTTATAAAACATGGATCATGCATATCCAAAAGGTGTATAGAAGCTCTGTATTTGTGATTGTTTATGTACGCTAATATCAATGTTTTGATGGCATAGGTATCATTCATTACATCACACTCAATTCAGAACAAACTATTCATTGTTCATGCCAATGTATGACTATATCTATGATACAATGGACAAGTCATCAGACGTTTTATATGAAAAGTCACTTGAGAGAGAAGCCGAAGTGCCTACGTGGTGCAATCTTACACATCTAACAACTCCAGAATCCATCTACCACCTTCGACTTGGGTTTGCATCACTGGCGTCCAAGCCTCACACCTCTAAGTGGTATTTCTGGTTAATGTGGCCCGTCACACTATGCTCAATAATGCTTACATGGATTTATGGTCACACATTTCCATGTTGAGAGAAATTTGTTCAAGAATCTCAAACTACAAACTTGGGCAATTCCAAAGTATCGCATACAAGTAATTTATAAGTTATATGATTAAAGATTGTTGTTACATTTTGCACGTCCCTTGTTAAAGTGATTAGTAATTTTTCCTGATTCATGATTTTGTTGTACTTTATGCAATGGCAAAGGAAGAGTATTAACAATTTGATCGAGGAAGCCATCATTGAAGCAGAACAGAAACGCATAAAAGTGTTGGAGCCTTGACTTTAAATCAGGCAAGTCATGTATATGTCTAGAAAGCCTAACAATACCCATCCTTGCTTTATCTATGACAAATATGCATGATCTATTCTTAACTAGTAGCAGTAATTATCTTGCAAGCTTATGGCAAAATGTTTTCTAAGCAATCACAACATATTGTTATGGAGACAGAAGACCAGCACACTATATCGATGTTTGTAGGCTGAACCCAATTAAAGAGGGGTAATTCATACTTATGCTTTATTTCAAATCTAACTTTCCAGGAAGAGCAACTGAACAGTAATGGTGAATTTTACATAAAGAGGTATCCTCACCTGAAAGTGAACGTGGTAGATGGAAGTAGCCTAGTTGTTGCTGTGGTCCTCAACTCCATTCCTAAAGGAACTTCTCAAGTTGTCTTTCGAGGTCGCTTGTCCAAAGTTGCTAACAACATTGCCCTTGCCTTGTGCCAAGGAGGAATTCAGGTATATTTGACTATTAGTCTCCTCTATCATTTTTGGTTTTATGTTCTCTCATTCGTCGTAATTTTCTATATATAGGTTATCACGTTAGACGAAGAAGATTACAAGAGATCTAAAGCAAAGCTTATCCCCGAGGTTGCAACTAATTTGGTCCTCTCTGAAATCCTATAATGTTTCAAAGGTAAAAACCAAAATATACTGATCTAAATCTTGACAAATTTATAACATTTCCTTGCACCTTCCCCTCCCTTCCTCCTCTCCTAACCCAAAGTTTTATCATTATTTTGAGGTTTGAATAATTCTGGATTTTAGAAAGTCTAAATATAGAAAAGTATCTCCCCCAACATGTCCTGTCTTCTGTTTATCGATTTAAAAAGAGGTTCTTGATTGAAATATTATATTGCAGATATGGATAGTAGGGGACAAATTGAGTGAAGATGAACAATTGAAAGCACCAAAAGGAACATTGTTCATTCCTTTTTCACAATTTCCACTAAGGAAAGCCCGCAAGGACTGCTTCTATTTCCACACACCAGCCATGATTGCTCCAAAACATCTTGAGAATGTAGACTCTTGTGAGGTTAGAAAGATCATTTAACGTTCTTACTTTCTCTATACTAATTTGATGATGTATGTGTTGATAATTAAAGAAATTTATGAGTGATTTTATTTTTTAAACTTTAGAATTGGCTACCAAGAAGAGTGATGAGTGCCTGGAGAATAGCTGGAATTTTGCATGCATTGGAAGGTTGGAATGAGCATGAATGTGGTGACATGATGCTTGATACTGAAAAAGTGTGGAAAGCTAGTCTCAGACATGGTTTTTGTCCATTAACCAAGATTTCTGTTGCTTAACCAAAAGGTTAAAAAATTATATATAGACTACATTTATTATTGGTGACTTAAAAAGCCTGTAAACAAAGAAATTCCTACAAAGCTTTGTGCAACAAATTTATTTTGTTGCTCAAGATATTGCCCTTCTAGAAGTTCTTTCAATAAAATTTTGCCCTTTCATAGGCTAAATAAAAAATAAGTACAATGCTAACCTAAGGCAACATGTTGTAGGTAGCAAAGTTCATATGTATAAAAATTTGAATTTTAAAGGTATCTCATTGGGTGATTCGCTCTGTTCCATTGAGCTGTCTCTGGGCCAACTCTCTCCTTCCTCGGTCCATGCTCCCCAACCCAACCCGCTACAGATGTTGTGACCACTGGTTTACTATAGGCTGTTTTGCACTTTTATGATTGAAGTAGGTGCACACTTTTATTGGTATGAAAATCATTTTGATTCGATGTCATACCATTGACAAAGCACAAGGTCACCTCACGGGACTTAAAAATTAATTTTTTTCGACATTCAAATTAATTAGAAAATTAAAAAAGCAAAAAAAAGAGAAATGGTGAAAGATAATGAAGTTAATATCTCAGATGATCATTCATCGAAAATCACTTTTCTTATTTTATAACATAATACATAAGGTTACAATTGAAAATAAGTTCGAATCTTTAAATTTCTATCCATTACTCCTACCTGATAGTTTTTTTCTTTTGATGAGTGGTTCTGTAGTTGGTATCCCGACCAACTCCATGAATTTTATTCATATATACATATTTTTATGGGTAATTACATAAATATACACTCTATAAACATTACATTGTAATTACATAGTTAAATTTTTAAGTTTTCAAACGCATAATTCATTATTTTCTCAAAGCAAGATTAAAAAAGGCATAATACATAAATAGACACTCAAACTTGGCTTCAACTGACAATTAAGCACTCAAACTTTTAGAATGCACATCTAGGAACCGCAACTTGATTCTAATCGCTCAAAAAATTAGGTCAAAAATTTATCTCGGGCCTCGTGGTCGACCGATTTTCTTTCGATTATGTTAACCCATAATAAAATAAATTTGCATGTTAAATTTGGACTAAAACGGGTTATTATTCAACCCCAAGATCCCTCACACGATCCCCCATAACCTAAATTTTTCTCCTTGTACCAAGAATCTTTTATTTTACCAAATTGGCCCATGATTCCTCATACGATCTTGAATTTGACAATTATTATTCGTATGAGTCCTAAATATTAATAAGGACCTAGGAGTTCACTGCAACTCAATTTTTCAAGCTTGTTGGCTCAATCAATTGTCATTTTACTCAAGTAAATATTTATTTGACGTTTCGTTAAAACCGCTCTCAACTCATCGAAATTACACCAAATCCTTCAAATCAATTCTATAATTCATTCTCAACCAAATGTCTAAGAATAAAATTTTGATCCCTGTGAGCTAAAAATCGACCTTGGATCGTTACACATTTATGCTAAAAACAATATCAAAACATGCAACACATTTCAAACCCATCTAAAACTCATTAAAAATAAAATAAAATTTAGGTATAAGTACAAATCACTATATGAACCTAATGGACCTTTCAAATTAAGAATCCGGCTCGTTTAGTTAACTATTGGGCCGGAGTCAACTCTTAATTTTAAATTCGACTATAATGCAACTCAACTGTTCAAAACTCATCAAAAATCTCCCGTATACAAACCAAATATACAACGATCATAAACACGTTCGAACCCTCGTTGAACATCAAATCATTGATCGGAGACTATCTAATCAAATATTGACCATGATCAAATCCTAATTCTTAACTTAACTAGAAATTGATCCAAGGGTCCAAAATCACACTCGAGCCCTCGTGAACCATGTCATCATCCCCGTAAATCACAAATGACATATAAAAGCTTACCGGAAGGATTAAAATAGAAAAAAGTATTTAAAATTTATAAAACGGCCATGAGGATCATTACATGTGTATTTTCAGATTCCTTATTTATTAACTTTATCATCTTTTTCCTCACCTGAAGTTTCCCAGTATTCCTACTGTTTTTCCTAGCTTCAACCTTTGCATTTTGAGATGTCATGCCCCTATAAATTGCAGGTTCTACAAAAAGCGGGAACACTTTCATATTCAAGAATTTGCTTGTGACCCTTTAAACTTACCCTTTGACTTTCTGATCATCTAAAGAGATTAAGGCAAAGGCTCTAACAATTCAACTTGTATCATAACTTTAGCAAAGCCTTGGACTTAATCTAACACAGCAGCAACATCCCTCCTTCAAAGCAACACCAACTTGAGCAACAATTTATTTCAAATAGTCCCAGTTAAATAAGTGATACTTCAATTCAAGTAATAAGACTCATATAAGAGTCAAAGAAGTTTTGGCATTTGGGTCAAAATCAGGGGACCATTCAAACATTCACATCAAACAACCTGTAATTTCTAACAATCTTCTGAAATATATTTTGTTGAGGTCGGTTTCTATTCATCGTAAGGGTCTTATTTACCACTCTGGGCACGGTGATGCAGTTAAATGTATCACATCAATATAAACAACATAACTAAAACTCGAATATCGAAAATATCCGGATTCCGTAAGAACTGCTATAAACCGAATTAGACTTTTCTTGCATCGTGAATGCAGGCAGAGCGTACCGTCGACATGGCGACCGCCGTCTAATAGCTCATATAATATATAAATACATATATATATATATATATATATATATATATGTGTGTGAGTGTGTGTTTGTGTATATATATATAACAAGCAAGAACCAATACCAAATCTCCATAAGCCAAGGTGCCAACCAATCAAACACCTATATACCCCTACCTGTGTCAAAACCATCCAAAAATAAATCACTCCACTCTGCCTACTAACTACGAAAGCACTCCTACCTACCCTGACTCAACGCTATGGCCTCTCGAAGGCAAATAATCGTGTCTCGAGCCCGAGGACTCCTATACCGTAAATCAGAATCAGAATCGTCTCGTATTCGTAACTGCTCCCCGCGCAAGCGCACAACAAATTGTACCGCTATGTTGATCACCCGATATGGGGAAAGCTTCACTCCCCCATCTTTCGTCCTATTCATGGACTCGCATGCCACTCCTTGGAGGACGTATACCACCCGGGCCAAAGGGGTCGGTATTACGCTGTCAACCCGTGGCGCGAGGACGCCAAGGGTGCCCCACGACACAATCAAGTCTCACAATCAATAATCACATATAGAGCAAGCATGTTTAAACCGAAAATACTATCTCGTATTCCGATTTCTTATTCCGAACTCTTTCGTGTTATACCGATTCTCATACCGCTATACCGAATCAGGGATCTTATCCGACCGTATGGCTATACCGTATATGGCTATCTCGACCGTACTGTATCCGGGCTATCTCGTCTCGTCTCGATTACTTTACTAGCTTTTATTTCCTAATATATGTCATATTATTATAAAACATGCTTGCTAAACGCATACTAGGCTATACCGAGTCCGAAATGATATTCCGCCATTTGGCACCGCTTACTAGCTCTGACCGAATACATATAACAACGCAAGACATGTTTATCGGTCTCCGCACAAAACTCATTCGACTGAATTCTATTACCAGAGTTTACCAGATATACTAGGCTAATATAACTTGCCGGCTAGTCCACTTTACATACCTTCGTTTCGTATTTTCCGACTAACTGCTAAGCTCTGTCAAGATTTGTTTATTTCTCCTAACCACATATATATCAATTAAAACTAAATACACTCAATATTCGAAGAAACATCACTTTTGATATATATACAAATTTCAAACTGGTTTATTGAAACTATTTAAAACTTCACATTTCTCGAAAGTTCGTGGCAGGAGAAATACCACTTTGCTGGGCTAGTAGTACATTGACACTAATTTGAGCAATCCACTTGCCTTAGCCTCGGTAACGCGACGATTTGTCTACCGACTCGAAACCAAATCCGTAGGAATGCTCCCACGCTAAATACCCTGCATTCGAGGTTAATTCGAGCCTGACCGCGTTTAGCCAGCGTAATCTGATGAAAATTATAAGGAAACTCGTTCTCCTATGTTTCTCTCGCGACTTTCCGGAAATTTATGAAGTTTTATGAAATAAACCGAAGTTGGGAGCATATATATAATTGGGACTCGTTACACTCGTAAATCAATATTACTAGACGGCCTATTCAAGCGTGTCAGTTAAGAATATTTGAAAG
Organism: Datura stramonium; assembly: GCA_018107945.1. Taxonomy (NCBI): domain Eukaryota; kingdom Viridiplantae; phylum Streptophyta; class Magnoliopsida; order Solanales; family Solanaceae; genus Datura; species Datura stramonium. The sequence goes on from JACEIK010000881.1 coordinate 125,584, forward strand.
CCATACATGCTAGAAAAAGGCCCTAGGAAAGATCGGACAAGCGCCAAGTCGGCGCGTCGTGAAGGGGCAAAATGCGACTTATAAATTGCGTTCCAGAATGCAACTTATAAATCGCATTCCAGAATGCGCTTATAAATCGCATTCCCGAATGCGATTTATGTTGTCCAAGTATATAAGTCTTCGCTTGTGATGTTATTTCCATAAAATAACTTCCGTAAAACGTGAAACAGGAGAGACGAAGGAGAGTATATCCGTTTGATTACGCTCGCCAAACGTAGTCTAAACTCAAATTAACCTCAGTACCGAGGCATTAAAGAAGCCAGGAGCATTCCTAATATTTTTGCTCTCACAATACTACTACCTAATCGTCGAGCTACCTGACTAAGGTAAGTAGAATTGCTCCAAACTAGTGTCTATGTGTTCCTAGCCGTGAAGTGAATACTTCTCCCTTCTGACTAAAAATTGCAAGTTTTCGACCGTCTTTTCGATAAGCCTAAGTTTAGCTACAACATCGAAAGTGACGTCAGCTCCTTCGTAATAACGTCGTATTAGTGCTAATTGATGTTTTAATGAATGCGCTGGGAGAAATAGCGGAGAATGACCGAGCCTCGTCCACAATGATAACTCGAGGTTAAGGTATGTGAAGTCTGCGTTAGTAAGTCTTAGCTGCGGATCATAGTAAAACTCCGTATTTGAATCTCTCTGAGTTGAATGTTGAGAATTGAATAAGTCTAGTAAATTCTGGTTTGTTGTCATCATATATCACCAAAGATAGAAAGTATGCTACAAAGCGGCTGCAGTTAGCATTCCGTGATTTAAAGATAGTTTATTGTATGTTTAGTAAGCATGTTGAAGAATAAAAAGAAATAGATTTTCGAATAAAAGCTAGCAAAGTATATCGCTAGACAGATGAGTTATTGGCCATGACAGCTAACAAGCAAAAGAAAGATTTCTAACCGCTATTCAAGAAGAGTCACTTAGTACGTAAAGAGATCAATAAGAATCGCCCGCTAGTCTTTTCAATGATACATGCTTGCTATTTATATGAACTATTTGCTTGTTGAGACTTGTTTCAGGGCTGGAGGCTCCCCTTATTGAGCGTCCGCCGCCCCTGGTTGGTAATCGTGTCGCCGAGCGGTGGGTTTTTACGTCACTCCGAGGTGGCATGCCGTCCCGCCTTGGACGAAGATGGGATGAAGTGTTTCTCTCATAAGCAAATTCGATCAAAGATTAACGCTTGTCTCCTCGTTGACTTGTTCCAGCAGCAGGTGCAACGTGGCTTCGCATAGCCCCGAGGAGAGTTCAGGGAAACTGCACTCTATCTCATATCACCGTATTAATGTGCGTAGCTCCTAAGCCGTATAGCCCCGAGGGGAAACACCCTATCTGCTATCGCCACGAGGTCCTCCCTAATCGCACACTGCTACTATATTTGAGGCCGAGGCCCGAGCCTGAGACCTGTGGGGCTTCAGAGGAGCTCCGGGCGGTGCGATGAGTGGGAGTGACTTATTTTATGGGTGTTTTGACCTGCAGGGGTATATGATTGTTTGTTGGGCTTGGTGCCATCCTACTTATGGGGAGTGGGTATCGCTCTGCTTACTCAGATATCTATTTATGTGTTATATACTAGCTACTGACAAACAGGTCATCGCGTTGCTTGTGTACGCCTCCGCTTATCAAGAGCGTAAAGCATGATTCAAGCCTTCACCAGCTTTTCTTCATTCGGCTATATCCTCGCCATACAGCCTTGCTAGATATGCTATCTTATTTCGCTGTTTCCAGCTATGTTATTTCCTGGGGCTGCTTTGCATACTCGCACCGCCGCACTAACGCCCAAAGGGGGCGCTCGCATTACTTGCCTCGTGTGTACTCATAGACGAGGAGGCGATCCCTCGTGATTCCGCCGCCTGTCGAGTTGTCGCCTCCCCGTTCATCCTGAGGTCCGATCCTCGAGGTGTAGCTCTTTTTCTTTTTGATGTACGTGATGGGTAGGCTCAGCCCCTGTCCCGATCATTTCTATCTTTACTCATGAGGCTTGCAACATTGTATATTATCTCCCGTGGGTCGCTGAGCCTGGCCGTGCGAGGTCGTGCAGCCAGAGCAGCTGTTTAGTATTTCGTTTCTTTTTTATATTGGCCGTGTGGGGCCATAGCTTGACACAGCAGTGGTGACCTTGCCTGGCCACGTAGCTTTCCGCATTTCCTCGTTTAAGTTCTGCATGACTATCAAGATGGTGGCCTTGTCTACCATATGGTTCCCTCGATTCAGTATGTTCGTCACCGTTATTACAAAGTATTGTGTGGCTATAGGCCCGTATGGCCTGAGACCGTGCTTGATGTACTCGTTATAGCCCTTGTTTCCAGGAACCCGAGATAGAGCTATTGTGCACCGTATGTCTGCCCACCCGCTTAGTAGTCCAGTCCTCTAGGGCACTGTGTGCCGCCATACCCCCAAGGCGTGGCGTGACAGGACTATAAGTCGCATTCCAGTAATGCGATTTATAAGTCGTATTTGCCTTGCGACGCGCCGACTTGGCGCCGTCCGATCTTTCCCTACTTTTTCAAGACAGATGGCATTCTAAAATTTTAACCAACATGCGAATAGGCCATCTACATGTTCAGAATTTACTTGTGCAAATAAAGCATAAACATAAAAATGGATTGTCCATAATGTTCTAACTTACGATGCAAGAACCGATAGTTTATTCTTCCGCGCATGAATCATAAAACTCTGTGCATAAAATCGTCTACTTTATACGTGAAGGACACACATGCAAATAAAATAATTTATTTAAAATTAAAATTTTATAAATTTAATTTATGAATTTATGATTTTGATTTTTTTAATATTTTTATTTGTTAGTTTTTTATTTAATAATATTTTTTAAAAAATTGCTTAAGAAACATGGATTGAATCACTTCAATCCTAGGCCTGCCGTAGGTAAACAACCAATGTCAATTTGCATTAATCGGCCATAACCCCATAGTAATCATCAGCTTTAAAAATCTCCGCCAGCATATAATTGTGCGTCGTCTGTCGGGCCACCACTTGGGAGCTAGCTTTAGCCTTTATCGCCAGTGGTGCCGTTTGTCTTCCATAGAAGGGGCGTTTGGTTTAATTTTTTATACTGTTTGATTTTATCAAACAATTATTGAAGTTGCTACAACAATTATTGTAATTCAATTTTTTAAAAATTTAAAATAAAATTAATAGTTTTTAAATTTTATATACGTTTAAAATAAAAAATAAGATTTGACTTTGTTGAAATTTTAATATATGACAATAATTTTTTATCCATAATATTTTTTTAGTTTCAATATTATTCACTCAAATTTTTGAATTTTATTTTATTTTTTTAGTTTTTTTATTAATATATTATTTTGTTATTAATAGAATATTTAGTATTTTTGTTTTTATATTAAATTAATTAGTGTATATTTAATTTTATAAATAAAAATATTTTTTATGTTTTTTCTATATTTTTTCTCATACTTAGATATGTTTTAAGGATTTCTTTTTGTATTTTAAAAATTAAAAATATAAAAACAGAAAAAAGAATATTAAGTTATAAAATTTCAAATATTAAAATTAATTTTAATTTTAATGTTATAAATAAAAATATCATAGTAATCTATTTTTTATAAAGTGTTAACGTTTTGGGCGCATTTCAGTCATTTGACCTAAAATAAATGTTTAACAGTTCTATATATATCAAATACATCAATAACTTTTTCAGCTTCAACACCTTTATCTAAACACAATGACCGCTATTTATAAAATAAATTTCAAGACTTATATTTATTAAAAGCCACTTTTTTAGCGAAACCAAACGGCTCAATTCTTTGTTAAAATGGAGATCCGCTGAAATGGTTGCTTCTAATGTTGGGTCTAGTACATATAAATTTGGGTTAGATTTAAATATTTTAAATATCAAATTAAATTAATTATATTATATTTTAAAATTTATAAAATTAAGTTAAATTAATAAACAATCAGATTTTCAACTTTGAATTTTTTATTTTTTTTATTTTTTTTATTTTTTTTATGTTATTTCAGTGATTTAAATATTTATTTAATTCTAGTAAATACAACTATATAAAGTGTTTCTAATTAAGAAATTAACACAAAATATGAGACGAATTTTAATATTATACTAAAATATTTAATAAAAAATAATAAAAAATCGCATAAAGTAAATATTGTTAACTAATAAGTCATAACCAAAATTACCATACTCTAAAAGTAATAAGTCACGCCAAAATAAATACGGCTAATAGGTATTAATTACATAACTAAATATTTTTAAAAAATTTAAGTTATATATTTTTATTGTGTAAATTAAAGAATGCAAAAGTAAAAAATATATTTAGTATTATTATCATTCTTAATGTTGAAATATATTTTTTTGGTTAGCATTAATATTGATTTGATTTTTGATTTCGATTTATTCAGCTTAATAATACGATCTACGAATATAAAACTTTGAAACATTCAAAATTCTAAGTTCAAATTTGAAATAATATGTTAAAAGTCAAAAACTATGAAAATGCTTACAAAGTATTTATAAATTATATAAGATATTTATAAAAAATTATATACATATAATATCATGTTGGTTTTTGTTCATTTAACTTTTAATAGTTAAAAATAAATCACTATGCATTAAAAATTGTAACATCAAATCAAATTAATAATCTATTTTTTATTTGACTTAAATTATTAAAAAATTAGTATAATTTATTATTTTTCTTTATATATTCCTAATTCTTAGGTTGCTCAATACACGCCGAAATTCCGACGGTGATATTGTCCATCGGAGAATCGCGCTGAAATTAGGGGATGAAAGAGGGCTTAAAGTTTGTTTCTCTAACCCATGCTCGTGACAACACGATACCAAGATTGAGTATAGGAAGATAGTGATAAAATTGCCACCCCTAAATTAAAACCATTAATTCTAACTAGGTACATATTTTGATCAAATTTATGCAAAACTTGATGTCCAAAGAAGCCTACACACGTCGATTTTAAAATAGACTCTTTTAAAATCAATATATTTTTTCATAATAGAAATGACGATAGATAAAGTGCGATTGTTGTACTGTAAGTTTTTTCTTAATTCGTTCTATTTTACTCTACATAATATTTTTATCAGCATTTATCTATTTTATCTCATATTTACATAAAACCAACCTCGCCGCCCCCCGTTTAAATATTTTTTCCTTTTCTTTGTTTGATCTTTTGGCCGAAAAGCCTGGAATTTTCATTTTACATACATATTTGAGTTTAAATATTTATTATTTATAGCAACCATGCAATATTTTAATCTATTAATTGAAATCTCAAAACTAAAATGTTGCCATCTCTAAAGGGTTGTAACTTTGTTGTTAAATTTATAAATCATTTTCAATAAGGAATACATATTTGATTCTTGTTATTACTGCATATGTCATGGACTATAAACTTAAATCTCAATTTGAGATATATAATTTTAAGCTTCACAATGATATACGATAATTCCGCTATCATTTTTTAAATGATTATTCAACTTATATATTATTTATTTCAAAAAAATTATTTTATTATTTTTATTTCATCTATAAAATTACTTAACTATTAATATTTCAGAAGTTACAAAAATCACTCAAGCAACCTGCTATAAGGAGATAATGATTTTACCTTCCTCGTTATTTTTTTCTTTTTCACATGCACTTTGTCTTTCTTCTTTTTTTCCATTTAATATATTTCTACAAACTTTTTGCAGTTGTGTCTCTTTTTATTTTTTGTTTTTGTCTATATCCGTTTTTATATACTAACGAGTGATCATTTAATTTATTAAGCACTAAATTTTTTAAAAATAATTTTCAAATAATTATTTTTAATTGAGTGACTTTATGTTATAAAATAAAGTTGAGTAATTTTTTAATATAAAAACCTCAAGTAATTTATTTTCATAAAAAGCACTAACTAGTTAGAATCAAATTAAGCACTGATTAGTTTACCTTAGTTATGATACATGATATAAGAGTCTTTTAGTTAGGGTAGAGACAAAAATTTTATAACAACATACAAATAAATATTATGTGATTTTAAATATCCTCAACAAAAGAAATTCTAATTTATTCTAAATAATGTGTTAAATATGGGGAGAAAACAGACCAAACTACACAAAACAAATATTGAAGATTGATATGATTGATTCCAATTACTTGTTAGAAACTATACAATTCTTTCTCAATTAATAAGTAATACGAGAGAAAATTATAAGTGAATAAAAATACAACTGGTTGCTGAATTAGAAGCGCAACACCCATATTCGTTCCACACCCACATATAATCAAAAAAAAATTATTTAAACTCGTTTTGCCCCTACCGTCGCCCTACCCTCACACATGTTTAAATTTGCTCTATCCCACGAGGTCTAAATCTACCTGCCCGCACCCATCATGATCCATTGCCATCTCTATTCACAAATGATTTATTCCAATTTTAGGAATAAGCATCACTAAGAGATTGCTATATTTAAGTTTTTTTTAATCTTTATAAGTATTATCTAAGGGAAATTTGTTATGTATTAAATTTAGATTATCCTATTGAGTTTTTTTTTAAAAAAAAAAATTAATATGTCGTACATTCTAACTATCTACGTGCGCAGACACAAACTTAATACTAGCATAAGCTATATAGTGCTAGATGTCATAGTTGGATTTTTCAAACATCTAGTTAAAAATGAGATTTTGTGGAGATAAGTGAACTTGATGTGGTCAAATTGATGGTATATCATGGTTCAACTGCAAAAGAGATCATAACTTTCATAAAAATGGTTCCATCGACCCAATTTTGTTATCGATCTCACTCCTCATTTACACAATACCAAAAAAAAGTATTTTATCGATTAATCTTAGGATAAATTGTACCAGATTAACTTGGTTTACATGTTACAATAACTATAATTACTTTTGTCCCAAATTTATAATCACAAATTAGCTAGCTATGGATAGATGAAGGCTTATTTTGGAACACTTCGCCTGTATTTTTACACTCATTCTTAAAATAAGTTCATTTTGGGACTGCATTGTTTAGTTCATGTTTTTAATTTCAACACATTACTTCTTTTAAAAAATTTTAAGAAAAAAATATTTGACTGAGCATATAATTTAAAGAGCGAATTTTTTTTAAATATGTGATTTGAAATAAAAACATAAAAATTTATATTTTTACAAATCATCATAATAAGATAAAATAAAAAACTAAAAATATATTTTAAATTGACTAAAACAAATTATCATATAAATTGAGCTTAAAGAAATAACAACTACATTTTTTCTTCTTTTTTTTTTTCGGTTATGCCTAGTCTAATTTAGCCTATTGAGTTTAATTAAATTGGGTGGCGAGTCCCTAAACTCACAAAATTAATATTGGCATAAGCTATACATTACTAGGTGTCAGAGTTGGCTAGCTGTTTATCCCTTGATCCCATAAAAGAAAAAAAAAGTATATCATAGTATATTATGAACAAAAGCTACAACTTTTAACTTTCATAGTAAGACAAGAAAAATATGATTTTTCAACTTCAGTCAGAGAGGAGATTTTGATGGATATGATAAAGAAGGAAAATATTTTCTTTAGATTAAAAAAAATTAAACTAACAAATATATATTTGTTACCTTCATAAATATGTTAACTTTGGATCATTAATTTCTAGCCTAATTTGTCAAAAATTAGGTGAAATTTATATGTTTCAATTTTAATAAAAAGTTAAATTTCTCTCTTAATTTTAGAAAATTTCTAGTTGTTATTTCTAAATGCCTATTTTATCCTTATATTTTCTATTTTTTTCTTTTTTACTTTTTAAAAATCTTGGCATTTTATGTTTTTAATCTACCAAAAAAAGTATTATTTTTTAGATGAAAAAAAAGTAAGAAATTATAATAAATATATAAATTCATCACGTTCTATATAATGAAATATATAATAAAAAAGATAACTTTATTAATAATATACCTAACAGATAACTTTATAAACAGAACCTCAGTGGCTCAGATAATTTTATAAATATATTTCATCGTAGATAATATAAAATAATTAATGTAATATAAAATATATTTTATAATGAATTTTCATGAAAATCATCTAATAGTATATTTTTATAATAAAATTTTCAGAAAGTCATCTACTTATATTGTACATAAGTTTTAAATTATAATTTAAAAATATTTTCGTATCAATTAAAATTTGTTTATTCATATTCACAATAGAAAATAAAAGATAGAAAAGTAAAAAAAATAAAAAAAATAAAAAAAATAAAAAAAATAAAAAAAATAAAAAAAATAAAAAAAATAAAATATTAAAATAACAATCATAAAAATAAATGATTGATTTTTAAAAAATCATAAATTTTTTAATTATTTGATTTTATTTTGTTATTTTTTTAAGATATAATTAAAGTGGTTAAAAATAAAATTACGAAGGTCACTTAAATAAATTTTTTCACTATAAATTAATAAAATTTACGTAATAAAATATAATTTTTTTTTCACTCATTTTTATTGAATCAGTTTATTAGAAAAACACATTGTGGAAAAATAAGCTTCTCACTAAATAATGAGCTTTCAATAATTTTTTAATATAAAAATATTATTATTTTTTATGTTTAAATTTTTTTATGCATTATTTTTTTATGTTAAAATTTTTCAAATAAAAATATTTTTAATTTTTTTAATTTTTTTAATTTTTTTAATTTTTTTAATTTTTTTAATTTTTTTATTTTAGCCACTTTTTCCAAATGGACAGACAACGCAGTTAGGCATGAATACGGATAGGTGGATATTGAAGTATCACATAACCCATATATGACAAATAGCAGGGGTGGAAAGATCAATTCATAGATAGATGTTAATTCACTATTGTCATTTTTTTCGGCCGTCTGCAGTTAAAAGTCAACCATAAAAAGCGCTCAAATTTTTTTTGTTTTCCGGGCTATTTTTTCTGTCGCAGGTGTGCCGGTAAAGAATTAGTTCTTCAATTGATCGGTATAAATTGAAATTTTTGATAACACACCAGATATTACGGTATCAGTCTGCATTTTTTAAATAATTATGAGTATATAAATTGAAATAAGCAAATTATAATTATTAATTTATAATACCGCAAAATATCATATTAATTTAATATAATAATAATATAATATTTTTAAAAATTAAAAATTAAAAATTATCGAACTAAAATCTTTAATATCACATAGTACCGTGCCATGCCCAACCCTAACCACAGCATTGGCATGGTATGGACCACTTGTAATCCCCATTTAACATTTCCAACTTTCTACACAAAACTCACAATTAAATGTCAGCATAATCTATTCTTAGGTGAGCTTCTAGTTGCCTATCCCTTTGGTCAAAAGTATTGATGGCAATTTCAGTCCATATTTACTTTGACCCGCTTAATCCGTCCTTTTTAAATATGAATTAATCCGTTTTCAACCCGCAATAAAACGGGCAAGAACGAGTTACATGCGGGTTGAATGTGGTTTAATTTGTGTTTGATTTCCCGGTGGGCTAAACAAAATATTGGCTCGGCCATGCTTGAGAAGTGTAAATTCATATAGCTGCTTTGTAATTAAATTTCAATTTCAACTTCTTATTAATATTAAGAGGACAAATCAAATAATACATGAAAATGATGAAATTTAAATAGGTCAAAGTTAATATCGTCAGTATTTATATTAGTATATGGTAAATAACAGAAAATTTAAATTCAAACGTAAACGTCTCCAATCTTATTAAATAACCTGCAATATTTGGCCTAACTGAATTGCATAATTTGATTAGCATATAATTTTAATGATTTAGAAAGCATACAATTTAAAGCATAAATTATTACACAAGCATTTGTTAAATCAACTTTCATTAATCACTCCATCATAAAATTATTTATGAAAGCTGAAAAAACTTTAGTCAAATGAAATAGCTTAACAATATTTAATTTGATTATATACGAACTATATAAATAATAGTGAAAGAAATGTATATTATCACGGGCCGAAAATTAAATGGATCACGTAATATAAAGACATTTTTTCTGATAATAAGGAAAAATTTTCTCGGACCTGCCTATAATCTAATAGATATAGATAAAATATGGATCAACCCACATTCAACCCGCTTATTAATTACCCAACCCGTTTTTACCCGCATATGAACAGACTAGGTTATTACCCGTTTTTGCTCAACTTATTTTAACCTGTCAAAATTTAATCCAATCCACCCAATTGTCATCCCTAGTCACACGATCCAAAAGTAAAATGTTATTTCACATTTAAACTAGGGCTACAACATATTGACTTTCTTATGATATATCCCTCTATTTCATAAAAGTGATATTAGTTTTTTAATTAATCTGCCTAAAACGAACGACATATTTCTATATTTGAAAACAAATAACTCTTAATGAGGAGTTTTTATAGCCGTCACAAGTTTCAGAAGACTTTATTTTATGCTAAAATTTCGTTCTAAGTCAAAAAAGGGCAGCCCGATGCACAAAGCATCCCGTAGTCACACAGAGTTCACGAAAAGACTGCACCCCAAGAGGTGTGATGGTAACAGTCTATGCTAATATAAGCATTATTAGCTACTTTCACTACTCAAACTCGTGACTTATAGGTCACACGAAGACAACATTACCGTTGCTAGCTCCAAGTCCAAGGCTCTCCTTCCACCGATATGACTGAAACTATCTCACGTAAATTGAAACGGAATTGGAGGGAGTAATAAGAAAAGAAAAAACATGAACCGAACTTGCAGTTAGACGGGACATTTTATTTTGTTCCCACATACTAAATTATATCGCATGGTGATTAGGATTGACTTTGAGGGAATATAATTTAAGAAGGTTGGCAAAAAGATTGAAAATACATTCCCTCTATAACAGAATTCATTCAATATATATATAAGGCAGGGGGAAGCAGAGGCTTTTTAAGAGGACACAAGGAAATAATGGCTACTAAACCTGGAAACCTTACAGAATGGCCTTGGGCATCCCTTGGCAACTTCAAGGTACAGTACTTTCTTGAATTCCCAGCTATATATTTTCCCCCTTCAGTACTGTATGGTCTTGCACCGAGTTCTTTCCCATCCTACAAATAAAAGTGAACAATAGAACAAGATGATTGAGCGTGTATGTTCGTTTTGTTTCCGAATCCTGTATTATGTTCATGTAGTATTGGCATTAACAAGTTTAATGCATTTAACTTTGTGTATTCTCTTCTTCCTTTTATTTCTTTTTCAAAAAGATTTTGTGGTAAATCATGAAGATACTATAGCTAGATCTCATGCTAAACTTTCTACTTTTTTTTAATTGTTGGATGAAGTACTTGCTTTTGGCACCATTTGTGGGTCACAGCATATACTCATTCTTCATGGGCAAAGAAGAAAGCCAGAGGGACACTTCATACATATTCATACTCCTATATCTACTCATGAGATTGGTTCACCACCAAATCTGGATATCCGTATCTCGCTACAGGACTGCCAAGGGTGATAATCGAATTGTTGATAAAAGCATTGAATTTGATCAAGTTGACAGAGAAAGAAACTGGTAAGTATACCTACTTCCCACTCTCATGCCTCTTCACCCACAGTAGGTAAGGAAGTAAAAGACTGAGAGTTCCTTGTTTCAATGACTTCCGCCCCCTACCCTACTTCTTAGTAAGGAAGGTTCGACTTTGGAGCAAGCCTAGGATCCTTGCTATAAGTTGGGCTAGGGGGCGCAAGGGAGTTCATCATCTCTTTTGCCAGAAAATAACACTGTATATAGAAGGTTAAAACTATTATATATATATATTGTAGATGTTAAATCCACTTAGCTTCTAAATGTGTTTATGAAAATCTTGGCTTCGACACTATGTTAGGCTACTACATATGGTTCAACCCTGGATGATTCTCAACTGAGTTTGGGTGATTCCGACATATTTGAAATGATTGTGGAATAAATGTTAATGAGAATTCTAAATCCTGAAGAGGGCAGTAGGGTATGTAACACCATAGACAAATCCGATATAGGCAGAATATAGAAGAGATATTGGATATATAAAGGAAAGAAGCATCAGAACCTAGGCCGTGTTTTGGGACCAAAGCCCAAAGCTAAGCATATCACTGGTGGCCTGAACTGCAACAACTAGCACCCTTTTGAGCATTAAAACTTATGATGCAACATATAGGTTTCCTCCGGCTGAAGATGTTATGAGAAAGTTTCAGTCGAAAGATAGGCTATACCTTACAGGAGTTAGAATCTTGAACTAGGTTGTACGTGTCTAACCATACTTTGGGAAGTACTAATTAGGTTCGACAGTATCCAAAAGGGATCCAACAAACCGAAAAGAAAATGCAAAATAAATTGTACATGACATGATTGATTAAGGTTGGATTGTTTTTTCGTAGGGATGATCAAATCATACTTAATGTGCTGATATTCTACATTGCATACCTGAAGTTCGCTCAGACTCATCACTTGCCTCTTTGGAGGACTGATGGGATCATTATAACTGCCTTGATCCATATGGGTCCTGTGGAGTTCCTCTATTACTGGTTCCACAGAGCTCTGCACCACCATTTTCTCTACTCTCGTTATCATTCCCATCATCACTCTTCCATTGTCACCGAGCCGGTAACTGGTAAGTTGTCTTCAAATATTTTTCTAGCATTTTGTATATTTGCTATCTAGCTTTCTAGAGTTAGAATGATCAGTCGAGAACAAACATTAGATTTATAAACCAGGAGAACCTACAAAAACATGCAACCTTATATCATGTCTGATATCATACCTAGAATTTAGAAATATTGTAATATCTTGCAGCAACTGGTTAAATTGGAAAAATAACATAAAAATTATGTACAACTGTCGATGTATATAATTTGAACTCTAAAACAAAAAACTATGTCAAGTAAAATGGGACTGATGAGAATACAAGTGCCTATCTGTAAGTTAAGACCTGCCTGTGAGCTAGTAGGCCACCTGGTTTCAGTTTAATTTAAAAGACAATCAATTACCTATCTCCAAATACTTAAAAAGTTTTTTTCTTTTTTAATTTTGGCAGCTGTTATTCATCCATTTGCTGAGGTTGTAATATATTATATGCTCTTTATAATACCGCTGGTCATAACTGTATTCACTGGGACTGCTTCAATAGCTTCAATTGGTGCTTATGCGATGTACCTTGATTTCATGAACCTCATGGGCCATTGCAACTTTGAGCTAATTCCTAAGTGGATCTTCTCTGTCTTTCCTCCTCTCAAGTACTTGATGTATACGCCCTCGTAAGTCTTTGTTGGCCCTGTATTTCAAATTTTTCATATTTATAGCATCAACAACGCTTTAGACGTTTGTTTGGGTTTACCTCGACTAGATTTTACTAACCATGTGTTTTTGCATTCTGCAGTTGTCTTTTCATATTCAACTTTCATTTGTTATGGTTACCTTTAAAAGTGATTTGAAATAGCACAGGAATATAATTGAGTTAACCAAGATTATTGAAAATAATTGCCAGTACAAATGAATTTACTAGACACTTTAAACGTATAGTCACTGAACTTTACCACTTTAAAAGTCGCTAAACGTCTTTATCAAAAACAACACAAGTCACAAGACTATTTTTGGTCACATTAAAGTAATTTAACTTTACTCACTATAATGGCAAAACTTACGTATCAAGACTCACTATAATGGCAAAACTTACGTATCAAGTGACTTTACTGATAGAAGACATCTCTTCTTTCAAATATAGTTTTCCTACTGACTAGGCAGATTAGTAACCTCTGCAGATTTTTGATTCATTCTTTACCGCTAATATCAATTCATTGATGACAGGTTCCACTCACTACATCATACTCAATTTAGAACAAACTATTCACTTTTCATGCCAATGTATGACTATCTCTATGGTACGGTGGACAAGTCCTCAGATACATTATATGAAAAGTCACTTGAGAGAAAAGCTGAATTGCCTGATGTGGTGCACCTAACACATCTAACAACCCCAGAATCCATCTACCATCTCCGCCTAGGGTTTGCATCCTTAGCCTCGAAGCCTCACACTTCTAAGTCGTACTTGTGGTTAATGTGGCCCGTTACGCTATGGTCATTTATTATTACTTGGATTTATGGTCACACATTTGTTGTCGAGAGAAATTTGTTCAGGAATCTCAAAATACAAACTTGGGCTATCCCAAAATATAGCATACAAGTAAGAATTAATATATTGTTAATCAGTATCTGTTGGGTGCATTGTTAAAAGAATTAGTTGCCTAATTTTTTAAATTTTGTTCAGTACTTTATGCAATGGCAAAGAGATACTATTAACAATTTGATTGAGGAAGCAATTTTGGAAGCAGATCTGAAAGGCATAAAAGTTTTGAGCCTTGGACTCCTAAATCAGGCAAGTAAAACAATAGAAAATCAAATAACGCTCATCCTTTCTTTATCAATAATAGAAATGCATGATCTCTATGTAAAATGCAATTTTCTTGAGAATGACATTCTGTTAGCTAAGGCAGATATTGACTATTAGGAAGAACAAGAATTAAAGAGAATTCCCCCATAATTGTTGGCTGGATGAAAGAGGTTTTCAGTTGATACTTATAATAATAACGTTCTAGCAGGATGAGCAGCTGAACAACAATGGTGAACTTTACATAAAGAGACATCCTCAGTTGAAAGTGAAGGTGGTGGATGGAAGTAGTTTAGCTGTCGCCATAGTCCTAAACTCCATTCCTAAAGGAACTTCCCGAGTGGTCCTTAGAAGTCGTTTCTCCAAAGTTGCTTGCTCCATTGCCCTAGCCTTGTGCCAAGGAGGAATTCAGGTATATTTGACAATATATTTATCTCCACAATGATTTTGGTTTCCCCATCTCTTTTTCATTGAAACTTTTATATACAGGTTATGCTAGATGGAGAAGAGTACAAGAGACTAAAAGCAACGCTTAATCCCGAGGTTGCTACTAATTTGGTCCCTACAAAATCTTATGATTCAAAGGTATAAACCATAATACATCAGACAATACTATCCTCAGTCTTGATATTTTATAACAACTGTGTCCCCCTCTTGAAGGGAGCCTTGGAGTAACTTATAAAGTTGCTACCATGTGATCAGGAGGTTACGGGTTCAAGCTGTAGAAACAGCCCATTGCAGAAATGCAAGGTAAGGCTGCGTAAAACAGACTCTTGTGGTCCAACCCTTTCTCGAACCCCACGCATAGCAAAAGTTTTAGTGCACCGGTCTGCCATTTTGCCTCCCCCTCTTCCTCATCTTCTAACCCAAAGCTATATAACTTTATCAGCTGATCTCCGAACCATTTTGAATTTTAAAAGGTTCAAAGAGAAAAAGAGAACACTTCTCTTCCCTTCCCCCGCATTTATCCCATGTTGCTGGCTGTAGAACTAAAAAGTTTCAAAGAGCCTTAATCCCCACAAAAACAACCCCAAAGAATGCTTATTGATTAAAGTATCATACTGCAGATATGGCTAGTAGGGGACGGATTGAGTGAAGATGAGCAATTGAAAGCACCAAAAGGAACATTGTTCATTCCTTTTTCACAATTTCCACCAAGGAAAGCTCGCAAGGATTGCTTCTACTTCAACACACCAGCCATGACTATCCCAAAACATCTTGAAAATGTAGATTCTTGCGAGGTTAGAGAAGACCATTTAATATCCTTAATTTTTTTTTTATCATTTGATTTTTCAAATAATTAGGAAATTCACGACTAATTTTGTTATAATTCTAGAACTGGCTACCAAGAAGGGTGATGAGTGCTTCGAGAATAGCCGGGATTTTGCATGCACTGGAAGGTTGGAATGAGAATGAGTGCGGTAACACAATATTTGATATCGAGAAAGTGTGGAACGCCAGTCTTCAACATGGTTTTAGCCCATTGACCATGCCTTATGCTACTGAATCAAAGGCTTAAAAATACAAAGTGTCTTAAAACATGATCATATCTTGAATCATTAGGGACTTACTAGTTTGTCATTCTATCTTTCAAGCTCAATAATTTCCTTGTTGAAGCATGGATGCTAGATACAGTCAATGAGAATAGGGAAGCCATTGACTGATATTATTTTCCCTACTTGTTATAATTTTATAAAATAAGCAATTCTGTTTTAAATTTAATTCGTTCTATCAAAGTTCTATCTCTTGACTGTTAATTTCCACTCATGATATAAAGCATGCCAACAGTCAAAGTCATTTATGTTCTTTTAAGCTTTAAGTTTCCATTTAGTCGAACAATGACCAACTCAATCTCCATTTTTCTTCAGTTTAAATTCAATCTTTTTCTTTGCTATCAATTAAAACTCAATATATCTATCAAGTTCAAGTTCAATTTGCTTTTTCCTGTTCATAAGCGGGCTATCATTTGTTTGCTTCATTCCTGAATTTGCATTTGTGAACCTTTCATGAGTCCTACAATGAGGTGAAATAGAAGTTAGGCCTACCTCAACTCAGTTAGAAAGTCATAGGTTACATGATTTTCTTATATTTGTTTGTGTCAAATGAACACAATGTTCTTGTGATCATTCCTCAATGCAGGATCTGCATGCCAAAAGGGAAATACTGAATAAATCAAAGTTCATCGAGTAGATCCATTGGTTGTACATTTCAAAATTGGGTACATCTTCAAGGAGTTTATTTGTTTCTTCTATTATAACAGTCCACAAATGAGCCTAACTCCTCCATCTTGTTTAGTTGGCTTAAGGATCGATGAAGCCTGTTTCTATAATCAGATGTCTAATTAGGGGCTCCAAATGGGTAGCTTGGATTGAATTTGGGCAAGTCAAAATGGTTTAGTTAATAAAGAAAAGGTTACTCCGGCTGAGATAACGCTAAGTCAAAGATGGGTTATGAGAGTATATACGCTTGAGTGGGTTATGAGAGTATATACGCTATTGGGGTTAACTCATCTAAACAAATGTATATGCTTGATGGGCTGAGATGGCAATCCAACTCTTACCAAGTTCTATTTTTATTTTTATTTTGGTTTTGTTTTTTCTTGAATTGTTCAATTACCAAACACAACTAACAAATTTTTTACTTTTATTATGATTGTATATAACATATTAAATTCAAAATAATTAAAAATATCTTGACAGAATTTCTCATGGGTCAATCTGGGCTACATATTTACAAATAAGTCCAACATGGGTTGAATTGGACAGGTCAAAATGAATTGAGTTGATAAATGAGCAGGTTAGGCAGGTCATGTTTCCTGGACTAGTTTTGCAACGCCTGTGTCTAAAGTGCAAGGGTAGTTATTATTATATACTTCTTACAAGTAAGAGTAGTTATTATTTTACTTTTAAGAGCATGTTTAATGGAGATCATTTAGTTGAGAACTTCACTCTATTTCACAAAATGAATTGATATTTTGTTTCAATTCAATCGTATAATTTTGGTTCTAGGGATTATGGCTCAACTTTGTCAATTTGGGCCTTCCTTCACTTTATGGTTGGGTGATGGAGAATGCAAAGGGAGTGATAGATTATTAGAGAAAAGGAAAGGTGTCTAACTACTATGTGTTTTCTACTTCTTCTCCCCTTACTTATTAATAATCATATAAAACCCTTTCCCAGTCTCCTTAACCAACGAGCCATATCGTCTCATTGAATGAAAAGAAAGGAAATAGTAGATTACAAGTTAGCTAGTTCACTTCCTTGACCAAATTGATTGCTTCACTCCACTAAAACCTCTCATCATTGGGGAATGGTGACAGTGAAGCCAACAAGGATGAGACCCCAAGTTACAATTATGAGATGTTGACACAGAGAATGAGATTGGTAGAAAGATCATTCAGGGTCTTCATAATAGAACCCAGTGGTTAATAGAGAACTAGAAAATCCAAGAGCAAAGTCAGTCAGAAGGCTAGATTTGAGAAAACACGCAAAATAGCAAAACACATAGAAGGTACAAAGATTAAAACAGAACAATGAAGTCATTGATCAGTTTTGTTCTATTTAAAGGCTCAGTATGCAAGTTTCTACAAATCTTCTTTAACTACTAGTGGTATGGCTGACCAAGAATAAGATCCATAGCAAGCGGAGAGTAATTTCGTAGTGGGAATAAATATAGAAGCATTCTCAAGGTGATAAATAAGAATAAACCTGGGATGATGTGGAATAGCACTCACCGCATCAACTTTTTCACGCACATAGCTCAATTCCATGGCTTCTGTACAATTTTCTTCCGGTCAAAGCTCAATCTGGTGATAAAAATCATCCTGATCAGTGCTCAAAAAATAGCATGATATGAATTAACACAACTGGAAAATAAAAAAAAGCGGGACATTAATATACAGAGTTTTGTAGCTTATGCCTGTTTGTGTTGTTTCGCTTGCAACGGGCCTCTTGGTTATGACTTTTATTTTAACTTGTCACTGTACTAAATGGTTCAAAAGTTTGTCGTAGAGAAAACATAAGGTTTGATATCGAAATAGACCATCAAGCAAAGACATAAATAATGCACTAACATACGAAACAATACCAAGCTCCTTTGGAATTTCAGGTTCAGGAGACCCCTAAATGATTGGGAGGGGGATGAATTGACAGATTTCTACAGAACCCTTGAACAGTTCCAAGACTTTAATACAAGGGAGGACAGCTTAGTTTGGACAAGAGACAGGAAGGGTAGATTTTCTGTTAAATCTGCTTATAACTGCTGGCATAGATCAAATACACAATTTGGTAGTTGGCCTTGAAAGATGATATTGAAACTAAAGATTTCATTCAAGGTAGCATGCTTCACATGGTTACTGGCTAAACAGGCTGCTCTGACTCAAGATAATGCCATGAAAACGGGTCTTCACTAGTGCTCTAGATGTTTCTTTTGTGGGGCAGAGGCTGAGACAATAAATTCTCTCTTTTCGCATTGTAAAGTGACAGAAACTATGGGAATTTTCCATGAAGCCAAGGAGTATCAGGTGGCCAATGCCAAGGAAAACACATGGAGGCTTAGATTGTTGGAATAGAGATGGTAATCAATGAGGTCACAGGGAGAATGAAAGATTGTTGCAGCTTGCATATGGTGGACTATTTGGAGGGAGAGGAATCAGAGTTGTTTTGAGGATAAGTGTTGTATTTCTTTTTTTATAAAGAAAAATCGTTGGATAAGAGTTGTACTTTTCAGATCTTAAAGATGAACTGTTTAGACTAGTGTTCTTCTACTATGAATATCCTGTAGAAGCTGAGACATTCCTTGTGTTTTAGAGTACTTATGAGTAGATAGATGGTAGGTTTTGCTTTATTGACTACTACTTGTAATTATTACTCGAATACACCTTTGGTATAGTTCCTTGTTTATAACATATATATATACACACACACACACAGACATATATATATATGTTACCTTTTTTTTAATTTTAAAAAAAAAAGGAGAGTAAGGCCCCAAAGCAAATATCAAAATCAGAAAGAAATACAAAACCACAGCTTCAAGGAAGAAAAACATCCTAAAAATAACAAAACAACAACCTAAAGCTCAAGAATACAGTTAGAAAGCTCTGGAGATTTTAGTCAAGAGGATGAGGCTCTTTGGAGACCCAACATTTCAGTAAAATATGGACTCCTTAGGCCCTGGATAACACCAAGCAAGTACAACAATCCAGCCTATTTGGAATCTGGAAGCATATTAGAGCACCCCGGAACTCCTCTCCAACACTTCACTTCTAGTTGGAAATGGGAGGAAGATCAAGTTTTGGCAAGGCATATGGCTAGAACACACCCCTTTAAGACTGCAGTACCTTTCCCCCTTCAGCAAGTAAGAATATTAAGATTACTGGTCTGACCAGGCCTGGAGTTTCAACTTCAGGTGTGACTTAAATGATTGAGAAGTGGAAATTGTATCTTCGCTACTACTCCAGCTTTCACAGTACAGTGACTGTTTCATCTAGATCTGAATCCCTTATTCGGAAGGGTGATGCCAAAGGGAAGTTCACAGTTAGAGGGAACTATAAACTTCAAAGAGACATCTCAGCCGGCATCCCTCTTTGGCCTTGGAAGTGCATTTGGAGGAACATATCACCTTCGGAAGTAGGATGCTGTACTTGGTTAGCTGCTCATGGAGCATGTATAACTCGGGAAAAACTTCAAAGAGGGTCACACTATGTGAGAAGCAAAATGAGGACACTAATCATTTTTTATTTCACTGTTCATTCACCAAGCAAACCTGAAATCTCCTTTTCAGCATTATGGGAGTTAACTGGGTAATGCCACAGACAACGAAGGAATTGCTACATTGCTGGACCATAGGGATGGCAAAGGCATAAGTGAAAATTTGGAACTCAATCCCCTGCACTATCAGGTGGACAGTTTGGAAAGAAAGGAATGCAAGAATTTTTTAAAGCAAAACCAACTCTATAACTAGCATTTAGTACAGATGCATTTCTCTTTGTGACACGGCAATTGCAAATGACATAGAAGCCACAATAGATCTTTTGAGCTCTTTTATTTGCAACTGTAAAGACCTTTTTGTAAGTTTCTTTCAGGATGTCCTTGTTCTGGATTCTCAATATATTACCATTAACAATCAAGAAAAGCACAACATAGAGGATAAAATCATCCTGCTCTATGCTCACAAAAATAGCATGACATGAATGAATACAAATGCACAAGAAAGAAGCAGGACCTTCCTATGTGAGTCAATATACAGAGTTTTTCCTTGATGTCTGTTCGGTGTAGCTTCGCTTACAAAGGGTTTGTGATAGCATACTTCCATTAAAGAACTTGGATGACGCATTAGAAACAAAGGAGATGCAAGACAAGGTTGATGAATATAAATGGGAAATCAAGAAGTGCTTATTCAGAAGAAAAGCCCAACAATGAACCCAAGAATCAAGGCGAGTGGGCTAATAGCCTGTTTGGCCAAACTTCTAAAATCAGCTAATTTTGAAAAATCCTTTTCTTAGAAGTGCTTTTCAAAAGAGTACTTCTAATAAGAAGCAATTTGTGTTTGACCAATAAATTTTAAAAGTGCTTTTGAATGGCTATTAGTGTTTGGACAAGCTTTTTGAAAGTGCTTTTTAAGTGTATTTTTCTGAAAAGTGGTTCTCAAAAAAATGCTTTTAGGGAGAAGCTACTTTTTTAGATTGTGAAAAACAGTTTATACTGCTCCCTAAAAGCACTTATTTTCTCTCAAAAGCTTGGTCAAACACAAAACTTTTTAAAATAAACACTTTTTGATAAAAATAAACACTTTTAACCTCCCAAAAGGTTGTAGGAACAATTCTTGTAGGAACAATTCTTCTAGAAACAATTTATCATACAACCTTGTAGGAACAATTCTTCTAGAAAGTAAGATAATTCTTTGGTATTATAATATTATTGTCTTTAATCATTTCAATTAGGGGTCTAATCACTTCCATCTAAATTCTTGAGAGTAATGTTCTAGTAAACATGATTAGCCATAATCCACTTGCATTACCACAATCATAATCCGCTACTGTACTAAACACATGAAACAACACCAAACTTATTTTGAGGATAGTTAACAGTATTTTCAAGTTCAATAACAGAGGAAGTTAAGTTATAAATCAAGAAGAACCTCATTTAACAGTAACTAGCTGTTCGAATCTGCAATTGACAATACCATCTTTTACATCTCATTTATTTATACAAGGGCTTTCTTTTGTACGAGTACAATGTGAAATCATCTCGTTTCATAGAGGGTTCAATTAAACAAATTCTCAAACTCTCATTACCTCATTGGTATTAAAATCCAAATGGCTCCCTGAACCTCGTTATAAATGAAGAGTAAAGCCCCAAAGCACATATCGTGATCCAGAAAAAAAAAACACAAATCCACAGTTTCAAGTTAATAAAAACAACCTCAAGATAAGAAGCGACAAACAAAACGGAAGAACAGTTACAAAAGCTCAAATAGCCAAAAACCGAAACAACAAACAAGTTTGAACTAACAAAAAAGAGAAAAAATATGATATATTTTTTCAAAAACCAAAACTTGGAGGAGGACTTATCTCACTTACATCTAAAAACGAAATTAGGAAAATATCTGAACAGATATCTAAAGAAGATTTTAAAAAATGAAGTTTGGTATCCATATAGTAACCGCAAAACATAGACATAACTCCTAATTGTGCAAATAGAATCTCGGGACAAAATTTACTAAGCAAAGCATATAGCTAAGGGAAAAAGACATTTAAGAGAGAAGCAAGCCTCTGCAGATCGAATACCGTTGGTTCGACGGTGGCCTGAAGTGGAGCGAGAGAGACGGAGTTGAGAAGAGGGAAAACAACTCTTGCTAAAAAAAACCCAAAGCTTGTATGGATCCTTCTGAGGTTCTTTTAGCAAGTGTTGTTTCTCCACTTCATTTCCTCCATAACTTAAGAGTTCCGACATCGCAGGCCTCTAGATCTAGGGTTCCAACCCCCAATAGGTATTTATATTGAGTCGAGTGTTCTCCTTTTGCCTTTTTTTTTTTTAGTGTTTAATTTGAGAGTGTGTTCAATCAGGCGATGGGTGGCCATGAGACCCAAAAATATATTTTTTAAAAATATGAAAAAGAATTACATTAACTAGCACAATTACAAAAATATTTAT
>JACEIK010000881.1:195576-214890 GCA_018107945.1 Datura stramonium
CAATTCCACTTACCTTAGCTCGGTAGCGCGATGATTTGTCGGCCGAATTTCGCGAAACTAAATCCGTAGGAATGCTCCCTACTGCTAAATACCTCGGTATATGAGGTTAATTTGAATTTGAACCGCGTTTGACGGCGTAATTGAACGATAATTATCAAGAATCTCACGTACCCTCTGTTTTCTGTTTGTTCGTTGGAAATTATAAGTGAAATGAAGCAAAAACCGAAGTTGGAGGCTTATATATAATTGGACCTATAAGTCGCATTCATGGAATGCGATGTATAAGTCGCATTCCTGAATTGCGATTTATAAGTCGCATTTTGCCTTGCGATGCGCCGACTTAGCGCTTGTCCGATCTTTCCCCGGGCCTTTTTCTAGCATTTATGGAATTCTAAAACTCTTAACCAACATGCAAGTAGGCCATCTACGTGTCAAGAATTTACGGGGTGTAACAGTATGCATGTGCGATGGGTCGACTTGGGGTCTCTCGGGGTCCCTTGTCCCATGTCTACGATTCGGGTTACGTTCAGGTTGTGACAGAAATTAGACCTATTCTCTCAGTATCAGGGCTGCAGTTGGATAAAACCGCCGGTTACAATTTGAAACTCGCCAGTTAAACGGAAGTCGGCACTCAAGGTATGTAAGGCTATCCTTTTCAGCAAGTTACATTCGTCGTAAAGTTAGAATGACTTGCGTATCTTTAGTACATCAGAGTTAACTTATTGTGGTCAGCTGTTATGAATTGAATAGAGACGATAGCGATGATATAGTAACCCTCGTCAGAGTTAAACCTAGCCAGCTTGGTTGTTGTATATGATATTTGGGGTTCGAATGTTGTTGCCTATGAGGTTATGCTCGCAGGAGCATTATGATATCCGGAGGGACCAGAGTGAGGCCGTGAGGGCTGTATCCAGTTTCGATAGCTTCTATTATTAGGGCTCAGCTACCACAACTACAATATGATCCATAGTCGAGTTAAGGCTCAGGATCCAATTACAGTAGTCACATTATGACCCATAGTCGCGCCAAGGCCCGGGTTCCAGTTATTAGAGATTACATTATGGCCCATAGTCGAGTTAAGGCTCGGGGCCCAATTATACAGCCTAGACGACATAGACACAGATACAACTATAGGAGCCTACCTAGATCAGATACAGTTTCAGAGAATGAGTATTCCTGAGTTACAGTATGTTTACGAACCTTCAGTAGCCAGATAGTAGATTATACATTATTTGTACTTGCCGAGGCTTATGGGGGCCCATGTAGGTTATTCTGTGTTGTTTGTACCTTCCAGGCTTATGGGGACCCGGTTAGGTTCTTGTTTCTGTATGTATACCTGTTAGTTAGATAATTCAGATGGTGAGATCGTTCAGGTTAAACTCTTACCCTTATTCATGATTACTTCAGTTTTATCAGTTTTCATTCAGCTATCATTTTACTGCCTTACATATTTGGTACATACTATACTGATTACATCCTTGGGGCACTGCATTACTTGACTGCAGGTGTGGATAGACACGACGGTGCATTCAGATCCTTTCTTTCGGGGTTGATAGTTAGAGAAGGTTTTTTCTTTTGTTGTACAATTTACGGGTAGGTCGGGGCCCTGTCTCGACCACTGTTCTACTCTTAGAGGCTTGAAAGCTATAGATTCCGAGTGGTTAGCTTTTAGTGTTGGCCGTGTGAGGCCTATGTATGTTTTAATTCATGTGATGTCTATGTGAGGCCTTATTTAGTTGTTAGTTAGCAGCCTGTCGGCTATAGCGTAGTTTAGTTTCTTGATTTCCTTTTAGTTATAACTAGAGAACATGGTGGTCTTTTTAGCCACAAAAGATCCCTGTTACTGTGTTGTTGGTGGTTGGCTGTCTTCTTTTACAGGTGGACTTGTCGGCTAGAGGCTGTATTTATAGCGATATATAGCTCGTCGATTTCTTGAATTAAGTTATAGGCATGCACCAGAAGTGCACCAGGCCAGCCAGGTTTGTCCAGTACCCAGTATGGCACTAGGTGCCAGTCATGCCTCCCAAAGTGGGGTGTGACAGAATGATCCCAAGGGGGAGATATTGTAACACCCGAAAATTTCCAAGACAAGACTCAGACATTGCAAGAAAATCCAGAAGATAAACTAGAAAAAATGCCTCAAAATGACTGAGACAACGAGTTGTGGTCAGCTCCAATAACTCGTTGTGTCAGTCGTGGTCAGAAGGGCTTGGTCTCTCGGGAACCCATGAGACAAGGAATGACCCATTGTGAGAAACGATGAGTCGTCCTATCAGTTGTGGTTTTCCCATCACAAAAATCTTTTTCAGGACTCCATGACTCAACCAATGAGTCGTTGTCAGAAACAATGACCCATTGTTAGAGTCGTTAGGTGAAAATCCTAAAAGTGGCGATGAGTGGAACAACGACTCATTATTTCCTACAATGAGTCGTTGTGTCACCCATTGTGTCAACTTAGACATTTTCAGAAATCCTTCTAGTGAACCTAACGACTGGACACAAGGACCTGTTGGGTCCACTAATAAGTCGTTGTGTCATCCGTCGTCAGACTCTCCAAGTTTCCTCGTATAAGGTCCATGGGAGGAACCAACGACCTGTTGGTTCATCCAATGGGTCGTGGTAACCCTCTTTTCCAGATTCTATATTTTCTAGTCCCAGGAAGTGGGACCAATGAGAGGTCCCAATGAGTCATGGTCACAACCAACGACTCGTTGAGTGACCTGTTGGGACCCTGTCGGCCAGTTTTCAGATTTTATTTCCCGGATTATTTTTGTAATTTCCCACCTATTTAGTCCCTAACTACCTCATTTATTTTTAAATTAAGAGGATTTAGAGTGATTAAATGGTTCTTCTTCCTCATTCCCCACTCAGACCTTCAGAAAGCAATTGTAAAATTCTCTTTGGAGCTCTTAGAGCAAGAACTAGGGTAGTCCACTTCTCCTCGGATTCTCAAGAGATTTCTTCGAATTTCTTTATCAAGTATGTGGGAATTCAACAAGGGAATAGTTCTTCCATTGTGTCCCTAAAACCCTTGTTTAATTTCTTCTCTATCAGTTATAGCCTTGCAGTTTCGAAATGTGAAAAGTTTTTAGATAGATTTCTTTGTGGATTCAAAGGAAATATTTCTCATGATTTTAGATTTTGTATTTATTTCTTATTTCTTGAAATTGTGAAAGATTGCAACTAGTAGCATAATTCAGCCCTGTCACACTCAATAGAAATTAGAAACTTGTGGGTTGAACTAGTTTTCCCTGTAGCATGGCTCTATCAGTTTCGGTAAGCACATGTATTTAGTTTATGTTAAAATATCTATTAGAATCATGTTAGTCTAGTCTCAATCAGATTTTTAGCAACCTCAGTGTTGTCTAGAAAAATGTCAGCTGATCAATTTGTTTATAGTTAATCTTTGAGGTGTCCATGGTACCTCCTAGTTATCAGTATTAGACAGTATCAGATTTTAGTGGTTCTTTAGGCGGTCATGAAACTTTAAGATAAGCATCTCTAACCAGCCTTAGGACCCGAGCTTCAGATTACAATTTGTTCTTCAGACGGTTACGACGCTTCCAGATAAGTAGCTCTGACCAGTCTTAAAACACTAGTTATAGAATCTGTCCAATAAAACTCTTAGGGTACTTCCAGATAGGTATTCCTGACTTAGTCTTGGGCCTTAGTTTCGAGCTATCAGCTTAGTAGTTAGTCTAGGACTATCTTGTGGGAGTAGGACTTAGCACCGAGTGGACCGGGGTTTCAGCGCACCCAGGTTCCCAGAACTACGTTGCCACTGTAGGTTATATGTTATTGAACTCATGGCCCTAGACCTATGATCACTCAGTTCATGCCTTTATACCCTTGCAAGGTATATTGGGTCCTACCAATGAGGTGTATACATCAGAATCCACGTCTAGCTCACGTGGTTATATGTCGGTTATAGACTCTCCCACTAGTAAGCTCAGTTTAGTCTCATATTAGTTCAGTACAGTATTTCAGATTGGTATCTCAGATTTAGGGCATGTCTTTGACCATTAGACAGGGTCATTTTTACCATCTCAAGATATCACAATTATTCAGTTTTAGTATTCTCAGTTGGTCATTGCATGTTTTTCCAGTTCAATTATTTTATTCCTTATGTATAGTTTATCTCACTTACTCAGTACATTCAAAGTACTGACACATACCTTTTATGCTATATCATTTTATAATACAGCTGCAGGATCTCAGTCTCAGCCTCGTTAGCAGATCGCGTTCAGAAGTTTCCAGCTGTATCCTTGGTGAGTCCTCATCTTTCGAGGACGAGGCTTATTACTTTTCAGTTATGTTTTCTTCAGTTATATGTAGAGTTAGCTAGGGACTTATCCGAGCAACTCATCAGATAGATGGCTTTCAGACACAAACAGAGTTTTCATATTTTCAGTTTTGCTTCCAGTTGTATAAAACTTATGATCTGGTTATTTTTCATAAAATGTTTTATTTTATTATTTCAAAGCTTCCGCTACTCAGAATGCCAATGTTATGATAGACCATGGGTTGACTTGGGGTTACTTATGACTCCAAGTACCGTGTCTCGTCCAGGGTATAGACTCGGGGCATGCCAGCAATATGGACACAAACCCCATCAGCTTAATTTTTTTGTTTTACACCATGTAAAAAACATCTGATTGATCTAAATGGAAATACAGATACAACTTATGGAGCTCAATTTTCCTTCAACTTGACTACATACAAATGCAAAAATCATGTTAAATAAAAGTATTTTTGGTGTATTCCACCTATTAATTTTTCCCTATATTAAAGTTGATTTGATCCATTGTGTGCCTAAAATGAATAGGAGACATCCTATTCATACACACTGTTTTAACAAAATGATCCTGACTCAAGAAGTCACACGGAGGAAAAGTAGCTCCAAAATTGATTGAGTATAACCCTTGTTTAACTTAAGTATAAAATTGGTCTAAAAATCGTTTGAAAATGATCCCTGAACAAATTGCATGAAAAGATGGCCGGGACAAGCCTCGGTTAGAAATTACAATCAAGAATTTTTGTAGAAAAATGTCTGAAGGAAAAATAAATCTAGTTAAGACCAAATCAAAACTAGTTGGAAAATCTTAAAAATCAAAAAGCAAGCTAGAAATAATGTGACAGAAATGGAAAAATGCTAAGTTCTGAATATCAAGAAATTTTTATTAATAATATTGGCACTACATTACCCAAAAGTACATTATCCAAGTAAATAAAAAAGAGAGAATCACAAGGAAACCTATCAAGTGTTTCCGGGCTTCATGATATCGATGGAGATCTTAAACCTTGGTTAATAAGGAAGCGGAGTTCAAAGCCAAAGGCAACACGAAGACCAAAGAAAGTGGTTGGTCCTCATTAGGAGATGTGGGCAAGGTCTCATTATTATGCTCCTCCTCTTCTTAGTGAATATCAAAATCGAAGAGATAATTATCGAAGGAAGAAGTGAGATCCTCCGAACCTAGTAAAGGAATAAAAGACAATGTCTCAATGATCTTCTGCTCATCAATATCTATAGATCTGGACATAACCTCTTATAATGTTTTCTGCCTCATGATCCAATTATTATGGATCTTCTGTATCTTATGCCGATCCTTGAGAAGGGTAACCTTGGATTTTTTTCTTCGAGGTGATGCTACAACATTCTATTATGTTCACAGAGAACAAACATCTTTCCCGTAGTCTTGATTCTAAAAGTATTCTGCTGCTTCACCCTCTTCTTATATCGCATCGATAGCCACATCTAGTTGCTGACTAGCTGCAGTTTTTCGTGTTACCTGCATATTTTAGTAAATATAAGTCTATATTTAACTCATACGACATCAAACTTATTGCATAATTTTGATCAAGAATAAAGGGTAACAATCATAAATGTCTTGCGGTCTCCTGCTTATAAGTATGCTGAGCAACACACATATGAATAACTATAATGACCCGCATAGTCATTTTGTGCTTTTTAACCCATTTCCCCACTTTGACCCATTTCATGGCTTTATATGTTGTATTAAACTTGTGGGAATGCATGACATTATTCTCGAGGTGATCAGATAAGATTGGATGAGATTTTCAGTTTTGAAGGTTTGAAGTTTGAGAAATTTGACCAAAGTCAATATTTTAGGTTAATGAGCTCGGATTAGATTTTAAATAGTTCTATTAGTTTTGAAGGGTTATTCTTGAGTTAGTTGGATGGTTTTCATGGATCCTAAGACATTTGGGAGTAATTTGAGCCTTTGGTTGGAGTTTTGAGTTTTAAGGAAGCTAAGTTTGGCAATAGTTAACTTTTGATCAAGAAGACCTTGTAATCATGATTTGACGATTGTAATAGGCCCAAAAAATATTTTATGATTGTTTTCACTAATTTTTTTTGTCTTAGGGGTCCTGAATGAGTTTTGGGTTCTTGTTTGAAGATTGGTGTTTCGACGTTGTTGAGTTTAAACGGTACCATCTAAAGATAGTGAGATTCAAAGTATATTTGATTGAACCATTAGATCCTTATAATAATTCTAGAACCACTACAACAAGAATTATTGAATTTTGAGTTCGTATAAGAAATTGTAGTTTTTTTAGTGTAAATTCTATTTCTGTCATCTAATGCTCGCAAATGCAAGCTTTTGTCACAAATGCGAAGTTGTCTAAAAAACATCTGAAGATAATGAGATTCAAAGTATATTTGATTGAACCATTAGATCCTTATCATAATTTTGGAACTATTACAACAATAATTATTGAACTTTGAGTTCGTATAAGAAATTATAGTTTCTTTTAGTGTAAAGTTCTATTTCTGTCATCTGATGCTTGCAAATGCAAAGTTGTCTCAAATGCGATATTTTTTAT
Source organism: Datura stramonium (assembly GCA_018107945.1). Lineage (NCBI taxonomy): Eukaryota > Viridiplantae > Streptophyta > Magnoliopsida > Solanales > Solanaceae > Datura > Datura stramonium. The sequence goes on from JACEIK010000881.1 coordinate 202,423, forward strand.
CGCAAATTCACAGGTCGATGAGTATAAAATTTCTAGATTTTGTAACTGTAGTATTTTCTGTAGTATTTTCAATACTTTGGAAGGTAAAAAACTCCAATTGAAGTGATTTTTTGATGAATTTTTCTTGGGTGAACATTGGGTATATGATTCTACCTTTGTCTTGTTCTTAAAGGTTAACTTCGGCATATTACTCCCCATTTCATATTATATGATACTTTTGTCTTTTTTCTATATATTTAGTTCAACAAAAATGATTTTTAAATAATAAAAAATATTAAATACTTTTTATAAATTTTTTATTTATTTAGCTAAGTAATTTGAATAACGAAAAAAAAGTGTAACGACCCGCACGATTGTTTTGTGCTTTTCAATCCATTTTCCTAGTTTGACCTTTCTCATGGATTCATTATGTTATTTATGACTTGTGGGGATGGGTGGCATGATTTTTGAGGTAATTGTATGAAGATTGTATGAGAAAGGCCATAAACCTCATAGTAATGTAACTATAAAATTGGAGGAATTGTGTAGGAGAGTGACATTTAGATGGTATTTAACAATGGGGATGCACTATTCTAAATAGAATCTTGAAATCATATTTGGATGCTATGTTCTTGATAGGGGATGCCGACATATGTTTTCGGTAGCATATTCTTGAGGTCATATTCTTGATAAGATATGTCGATGTTATGCATCTTGGTAGGGGATTCTGGAGGTTACCTTCTGGATAACACATTCTTGATTATTCTTGATGATATATTTTGATGGCATGTGGTTGGTGATTTGTTCTTGAGCGTGTAGTGTGATTGGATAATCTTGATAGTATATCTTTCACTGAATTTGTAACAAGATGAACAACAAAGGGAAAGTGAAGTGATCAGACCTAGTTTTAGTTATATGAACTTAATGTGCAATTTAATTGTTATGAGTGAAAACGTAAATCTAGTAGTATGAATGAACTAGTTGAAAATGAATCCGAGGTAACAAAAGAGATGGCAGTCGTGAAACCTCATGGTTAGCAAAGTTGTGTAGTTAAATCTGAGGCGCAGTTGAATAATTATTGTGCGTTAATAAATTTTCTTTATGAATGAATATGTTAAGGGACGATGATGGGCCAAAATACGTTGTGTTAAAAAGGGGATTGATAGGAATGCTATGATGCTCACTATAGGTTAAATTTGATTATGTGATAGACCCTTATGTGAGAGAATGGGGAAGGTTGAGCCGACAAAATTATAAAGGTTACCTTGCATATTTAATTATAGTGATAAATGACGTGGGTCTTAAAAAATTGTATATAACTAGGAGGATAACAGGTTACAGTTATGAGGGGTCGTCTTTAGGTGATGATTTGTACGTGTTAGATTTGTTGAGTGTGGATAAATGTCTTCAGACATTGATGGTGATAGAGATAATGATGGTTAAGTTAACTTCTGTGAATGGACTTTGAGATAATAATGTTGATTATTATGGTGAAAAGTAAGTGCAATTGTGATAATCAATGTATGTTTATGAAGTTTCATATGTGTTGACTAAATTGATAGCATGCTAAATTATGTTAATAATTGTTGATTTATATATCTTTTTGAGTTGTCACATGAGATGACTGAATAAAATGCACGGTAAGTTATGCTGAAAAATGTAAGATGATATATCCTGTGAGTTGTCATATGAGTTGAATGATTTAACAAGTCTATTGAATATGCTGATGAAGGTTGGATAAGAAGTTCTTATCCTGAGATGAGTGGCTCGTGCCTAAGGTGAGTATCCGGGTGAGAAAATTGATATGAGTGGCTTGTGCCCTGCCTTCCGCTTGCGGCTCCTTTCGAGGTGAGTATCCGGGTGAATAGATTGATATGAGTGGCTCATGTCCTAAGTGAGTATCCGGATGAAAAGATGAGTGGGAGCGGATACTATGTCAATAAAGAACCCAACAAAGGTTGGGGTCGATCCCACAGAGAATAAGGTCAGGATGCAGAATAAGTATGTTATCTCCAAAAAATAGGATTTTATAAAAGCAATTATAAGACAAGATTGATAATTGATTATTGTTTATCAATATTATACAATTAACTAGGGTAGGTGTTCCCTATGGATTCATAACTACTTCGGGTTTTACACTTGTGATCTGTCCCAATGCTTACTTGTAGAACTTGATAATTAGGGTTCATCCAAACAACTGATTCGTCCCTATTGGATGGCTATACTCAATCACCGGGTAAGGTCTCATGAGCAATGTTAATTCAACCTTTATCAAATTTATGCCAAATTAACTCTCCTGCGTCCGCAGCTCAAGTTATATAATGACCCATAAAGAACAAGGCTTTGCTTTAATTTTCTCTTCCTAATATCTACTTCTCTAGGTTCAAACAAGTAAATAATTCAGTGAAGTCTTAACGTTGCACTCGACTAAAAAATATTAAAGATGAAGAGAATACAATATAAGTGTTTAGCATTGGTTTAGAATCACTTTATGCAACCCTAGTTTGTTAATTCACCATGGTTCCCACAACCCTAGTTGTGGAGGTTTCAGTCTCTCATGATTGTAAGAAAATTATAAGCATTCATAGAAAAACACATAAGTTAATAATTACAACGATGATTGAAAGAAAACCTGCTTGATTATTGCAAGAATTGATGATGGATAATTCAAGAACAAGGAAGAAATCTATGCAAGAAAATCTCCGAGACTTGAATAAAAAGTTAACAACCACTTGTCTCTCAATGTGTTTTGTCTAAGAGAACTCAATGTGCAGCTCTCTCTACTGAAAATAACCTGAAAAGTATTTATATGAATATTTGGAACCTTCTCCTAAGTAAACAGGGAAACTACTAAAAATTGTTGTTGACTTCACCTACGACCCTTAACATGATTGTATGGATCATACCTTGACTCGTACATTGGCTGGCCTCTGCTGAATCTGGCTAAGTGTTGTGAACTGGTACAACTCATATCATGAATCTACGAGTCACACAATAAGTTGTGGTTTGATACTAAGAATTTTTGTAAGCTTTTGAACTTTATCACAAATGGCTTGATACGACTCGTACCTCAATTCTACGATCCATGACTTCTTCTCGTACCTTGAGACCTGCCAGTGTTCACTTCTTTTGAACTTCTCCACAACTCCTCAGTAAGGGTCTTAGGTAGATCTTATGATTCATGGTTACTACCCATCGCAGGAGACTTAGCCTGTGCAACATGTTCTGAAGTTTTCTACGACTACCATGGTACTGCTCACACCAGGATAATACGGCTCGTACCATGATCCATAAGTCGCCTTTTCCTTAGCACTCTTAGACTGGAATTTTCCATGACTTTCATTACTTCTTGTACCAAGATGGTACGACTCATGCAGAGATACGTACTTAGCCACTTTTCTGCAATTTTCTTGATCTTTTGAACAATTCAATTCCAACACCTATTTTCCCTGAAAACAAAGTAAAAATGCCTCATATCCATATATACACACCTAAGTCCATGCTTATTTCCCACGTTTATGTTTTGAAAGTATTGTAAACTTATAGTACATCAACACTCTCAACTTAAGATTTTTGCATGTCCTCAGGTAAAGAAAATAAAAACTAAAAACGACGCTTAACTAGAAGTTAACTTAGAATACCTACAGCCAAAACAATAAAATTTGCACTATGAACCACAATCAACTAATGACCCCTTTTCTATTCAAACTAAGTAAGCTATGCATACATATAACAACAATCAATAACATACAGGGATCAAGATATGACATTCGACAATTAGCATAGAATTGAGCTATCACCAATACTATTCAAACAGACAATTGGTAAAATACCACACAAATCAAGTACTCTCACAACAAATGAAGTCCTTAACACTCATAGATATATAGAATCATGAAACTTGGGACTAAACAAATTAGACTCTCACTCTCACAAAGAAGTTCTAAATTCTGTACATCGGATACCATAGGCTTGCCCTTATTTTCTCTACTTTGGCTCTTTAGACAGTTAGACTAGGATCACTATAGGGCTTTGTTTGGATTATAATGTAGGATTCGGGCTGGGTATGGTAGATATGGAATTTAGTGATTAAATCCTCCTTGGCACTAAACACTCGTGGCTTCACTTTTCACGTTTTATCCCATTTTTCACTTTTTCACCTTTTCCTCCCTTTTCTCTGTTTAAATGCAATATGTGGGTATAGTGTGTTTTTCTCATCTTTTTCATTTTTTTCTCTTTTATTTTCTTTTTCTTTTCATTTTTCTATCTCATCTCTTTTTTCTTTCTTTTCTTTTCACACCACACCTCGCCCTTCTTTAACTTTTTTTCTTTTCTTTTGTTTTCCACCTCCCTACAGTCTACGCACCCCTACTATATCCACCCTCAACTTAGGTATTTTGTATGAGTAGAGGTTCAATGTCCAAGAAGGGACCAGGGTCAAAGCAGGTTTATAATAAATAATGGAAAAGGTGAAAGGTTAATCAAAGAAAAATGGACAATGTTAGGCTCAAAATTTGGATCAACAGATTCATCATTATTTGGTAGGGTAATCTAAGATAAAGTTTCTAAATTAAAAAACGACATATGATCATTTCCTAACCAACTACCCTAAAACCTATGTAAAGACCAATCGGGCAAATTCTAGATCCTCAACACAGTATTGAACTAACTATGAATCCTCACTCACTCATGGTACCGATTTGGATTGAATCTACCTATCTAGTACATGCATGGCTAAGATACAACTACACATTCTAATCATATAAATACCATACAAAGATCCATATAAGTCATGCAATTATAATTAACTACACAGCTAACATAAATTTTTTTTAAATAGGGTCAATATTTTCAAAAAATATTAAACTGGTGCATTTATTGGCTATAAAATAATCTTAAGATACTTCTAATTAAACGGATAACAAAAACATCCTAAAAATACCGGTTCTACCAGATAGCATGCTCGAGGAAAAAAATACGGCAAGAAAAACCCTCGAACGAATCAAAAATCCCAAAATACAAGTACACCCTTTTTTGAAAAACATGCTTCATCCCCAAAGCATAAAATATGTAAGGACAAGGGAAAGATACATACATGTGGCTATTTAGACTTCACCTTTCATGGGTTGCCTCCCATGCAGCGCCTAATTTAACGTTGCGACACAACGTAAGTCTCTTGACTACTCAGAATTCATCAAGAAACTTGAAATCATCATTGATTGCTGAGACAACCCTTAACTCATTGGCTAATTCTTTGACTGGCAAACATTAAAAGTGACCTTCTCTTTATTTAGCCTTAACTTTAGTTGGCGAGCTTCAACATCCACCAAGGCTCTCCCAGTGACCATGAATGGTCGCCCCAAGATAATGGGGACCTTAAAATCAACCTCGCAATCTAGGATTATGAAGTCTGCTGCGAAGATGAAATGGTCCACCTTGACAAGCACCTCCACTAAGATCTCTACTGGTTTTTTGACTGTGCGGTCTGCTATTAATAGCAACATTGAAGTCGGTGTGGGGACTCCCAAGCCCAACTGTTTGAATATAGCTAATGGCATCAGGTTGATGCTTGCTCCTAAATCACAAAGTGCCTTTGCAAACTCAAAATCACCAATCATACACAGAATGGTGAAGGCACCTGGATCCTCCTTCTTTTGAGCAAGGAAAGGTGAAGCTATAACACTGTAATGATCCAAGTTACCTACCGGCTCATAGCTTATGGAGCTCTTCTTAGTCACAAGGTCCTTCATGATCTTGTCATATCTAGGCATCTTCTCCAATGCCTCGACCAATGGTATGTTCATAGATAACTATTTAAGCATAGAGAGAAATATTTGGAACTTACCATCTTCCGCCTTTTTCTTCATCCATTGAGAGAGTGGTGGTGGTGGTCGAGGGATAGCCTTATAGATTTGTGTGATCCCTTGCTTCTTACATTTATCAGCTTAGGACTCCTTTGCATCAATTGGAGTTTCTGTTAACTCATCTTCACATGTGAGCTCATGCCCAGTAACCCCATCTTCCTCACCAAGCTCAATCTCCTTTTGCCTTTTCATCTCAACTACAACTGGCAGAGGGGGATCAATTTGTCACGACCCAAACATAGGCCCGAATCGAGACACGGGACAAGGAACCCCGAGAGGCTCCAAGTCGACCCATGGTAAAATCATAGAATAACATTAGAAAGACAACAACTAAAAGAATCATAACGGAGCGGAAGCTAACTAAAAGAGTCTAACTATAATCCATGAGAACATAATCAAATAAAACTCTGGTACAAAAGATGAAACTATTTTTACAATCTGAAATCCTCTACTACACTTGTGAGTTTCTAGGTCAAGTCCCCAGCTAACTCCTAAAGTCTAAAAACTGCAAATATAACTAAAATAGGAAAACAAAGATCTCATCCTCGAGAGACGAGGACTCACCACAATCAACTGAGATAGAAATGGAGCGTATCTAATTGCGTGGCTGAGTCTGAAAACCTGAATCTATATCATGAAATGATATAGCACATAATGTATACGGTCAGTACTTGGAATGTACTGAGTATGAGGGAAGCATAAAGAAACTAAAAGATGCAAGTATACACAACACTGAACATATAACTAGACTGAAATACAACAACGCTGTCTAAGATAAATATATATTGACATGAAGCTTTTATATGGAAACATTTACTGAAGTATAATAAAATTGATTCATAAGGGTCATGTATTGTGCGCATACTGATAACTGAAGATTTAATTGATATCATACACTGTACTGACTAATTGCAGATAACTGAGAGTGAATTATGCTAAGACTGATTTAAACTAAAGTCTGAAGCTATACAGAGTTGAGCTGAATTGATATTGTAGACTAAGGGAGACATTCTCTTCTATTGAGAGTCCCTGACTGACTAAGGGAAACATTCTATGCTATTTGAGAATCCCTAACTGACTAAGGGAAACATTCTCTACTATTGAGAATCCCTGACTGACTAACAAAAACATTCTCTGCTATGGAGAATCCCTAACTAGCTAAGGGAAACATTCTATGCTATGGAGAATCCCTGACTGACTAAGGGAAACATTCTCTGTTATGGAGAGTTCCTGACTGACTAAGGAAAACATTATCTGCTATGGAGAGCTCTTGACTGATTGATGGAAACATTCTTTGCTATGGAGAGTCCCTAACTGATTGTGCTAGAACATGGAGGACACTAATCTGACGTCATTCATCTAGTCTAAGCTACTTCATCTAATCAGAGACCTGAGCGTTTAACTAATTACATCATACCGAATTCATTTAGAGCCTGACAAAGACTACTTTCTACTATCAACAAGCCCAAAAGTCTGAAAGATCATAATCATACTTTGTCCTCAAAGTTCATAACATTTCAATCCCAAATTCATAGCATATGTCATATATTCTAGATTCATGTAAGATCCGTAGGTCCAAGTCATACTTTAACATATACTCGAAATCATATTGAAGTAATACACATATTTCATATCCACCCAAGCCCATAAGTTCTAATTTTGCCTCAACACATATACTAAATCATATATTCTAGATTTATGGAAACCCGTATGATTGACTGGTGCTTTACACATATAATGAGTTCATGGTAAGAGCATATGAATATTTAATGAAACCCCATTTCAAAATTTACCCTAAATCATGGTGAAAATTCTATAATCATGCTATCAACATATCATGAACATAATTTGAGAACTTGGAAGTAATTTTGTAAGCATACACGACTATTAATCATGATGGGTGTTAAAATCCATAGTAGACATATGAGAATTTATGCATAAATTGAAACCCTAGAACATGCTTTTCAAAAGATCAAGGGATTAGGGTTTTAGTATAAAAATAGGGACACAAGGATGAATGGAGGTCCTTGTTGAAGTCCCACATACCTGATTAAAAAGGCTCCCTTGAATCTTGCAACTCTTTAAAAGAAACCCTAGATGGTTTTGAGCTTGAGAGAAGAAGAAAAAGAAAACTCTACGAATGGTTTTGGAGAATGAGGGGCTTAGTCTAGTGAAAACCCCTTTAGTTCCATCCTTACAATACCCAAAACGATGCCATTTAAGAACTGGGAACATAGGAATTTAAAAAAATACCCTGGGATTTAGATTAAAAACCTGCCCGAAGTGACCACGACCCTCATCACGAATCGTCCGTCCTTACCACGACTCATGGTGACCGTCCGTTGCTTCTTGGGTCCTTTTATCCAGGTTCTGCTTCTTCATCCAACGACCGACAAGATGAGTCGTTAGTTGATTCAATGACTCATCGGTACTTCTTGTCATCACCACTATTTCCTCATCCTGAGATCCCTCCAACAACCATCACGATGAGTCGTTACTTCACTTAATGGTTTGTGGTAAATGTTCTTTGTCATTGTACCCGAAACCAATCCCTTTTTTGAGCTTCAACTAACGACCCCTCAGGATGAACCGTCATAGAAACTAACGGTTCATCACTTGGCTCGTCGTGTCTAGGAATTCTGGACTACCGACTTACCACGACTACATCTAACGGGTCGTTGCTTCCCAAAATGACTCATTCTTTCCTCTCGTGGTATCACACATACTTAACACCTTTTCTTGAAACCCTTCCAATGACTCTTTGGCCCATGACTCATTGGACGAGTCATTTTGAGAAAATTTCTGCTGGTTTTCCTGCTGAACTCCATCTAACTCTAGGGTATGATCTGAGAAACTCTAGGGTGTTACAATATCTCCCCCTTGGGAACATTCATCCTCGAATGATGGCTAAACATGCTGAGAAACTGGGGAAGGAACTGATATCCCAAATACTGAACATTTACAACTGAAACTGATGGAGTATCTGACTCCGGGCTGATTTACATATATGAACTGAATATCTAAATGGTACATACATGCTAAGGCGTGAGAAGTACTGAAAGACATGAAACTGACATGGAACTAGATAGAACACTGAGAAGGATTCTTTTCCTTTAACTGGCATTGAGCTGATACGGACTGAGTCATCATTCTCAAATCACTTTCTAATACTAATCTAGGATTCATGATATCTGGTCTAACAGTAAATAAGGGACTCATGAGCATGAATCATTCATGACATCTACAACTGAGCACATACATGAGGTACCCTTATCTACTGAGCTACTAAAGCAACTTCTAAAGACTGAGTTCGAGCTAAACATACTGGAAGACATGAGTTAACACACATAGCTAGTTTTTAACATAAGGATGAGCCTTATGATCCAACTTGCTATACTAGCTGGGGCTCTACTCTTTCCCCGCTTAGCTGGGGCTCTACTCTTTCCCCGCTTAGCTTCTGTACAATCTTGGTGCTTATGATCCAACTTGCTATACTAAAAACAAGCATCTGAGCTAGCCATGCATTCTCCCAAATGGCACTTTGCACAACTCTTACAAGCTGGATAGGTAATCTCTCTTACCCTAGGTCTGTACCGAATACTGGCTGTTGAAGGTGCTGGGGCTGATGATCTCTGTTGGGAGCATGAGCAGTGTCCATCACTCGACCTCTGATGGGAGAACTATGAATCTCTTGTCCTGGCCCTCTTGGCCTCTCGCTCATTTTCTTTCACCTGTTCTGCCTCTATCTGTTGGGTGTATATCACCAAACGTTGAAATTCTATGTCCTTGTACAACATGACAGTCCTGCACTCTTTGACCAAGGATTCTGCCACTGCGTTCACGAACCTGCTCACATGACCCCTCTGGTTGGCTGCCATCTCTGGTGCATACTTTGACAACTGGGTAACTCCAATGCATACTCCTGGACAGTCATGCTGTTCTGACTCAAGTTGATGAACTCTGTTGCCTTTGCCTCCCCAAACTCTCTAGGGAAAAACCTGTCCAGTAACACAGTCATAAACTCATCCCAACTTACGGGGGCTACTCCAACTTCCCGACTATCTCTCCACTGACAAAACCATATGTGAGCAACTACTTTCAGCTGTTAGGAGGATAAGTCAGTGCTCTGCGTTCCCATCACCCCCATAATTCTGGTGATCTTCTGGATCTCCTCTAAGAACTCATATGGGTCCTCGTCCACTTTTGACCCCAAGAATTCGGGTGGGTTCATCCTAAGGAACTCTCTTACCCTAGACACCGTTAATTTCCCATTCTAGGGAACATGAGCCATCGCCTGCTGTCATGGCCTGTCCCAACATATGAAAGGTTGCCCTAAACTCAAAATGAGTAACATGTTCATCCATCAGGTTCGCTGGGGCTGGTGGGGCTTGCTGGCACCCATTACCATTTCTTCTTCCATTCGCTCATCTGGGAGGCATTATCTGCGAAAGCACGAGTCAGGAGAGAAACTTTTAGATTTTAATACTCTATGCACGATAGGAATCATGAAGAAAAGGGAACATTTATAAAACGTCTCGTATCCTCTTCGTCATAAGTGTGGTGCACTTCATACTTATGAAAAAGATACTACTTAACGCGACTTTCAAACACCCTAGGACACTCTAAACCTTTGCTCTAATACCAAATTTTTCACGACCCGAACATAGATCCAGATTGAGACACGGGACAAGGAACCCCGAGAGACTCCAAGTAGACCCATGTCATTATCATAACATAACATTAGCAAGACAACAACTAACAAAATCATAACTGAGCGAAACTGAAAGAGTCTAACTATAATCCATAAGAACATAATCAAATAAAACTCGGATACAAAAGCTGAATCTATTTATACAAGTCTAAAAGCCTCTACTACACTGATGAGTTGTTAGGACAAGCCCCCAGCTAACTCCTAAAGTCTGAAAACTGTAATATACCTGAAATAGAAAAACATAGATCTCGTCCTCAAGAGATGAGGACTCACCACAATCAACTGAGATAGAAATGGAGCGTATCTAACTGTATGGCTGAGTTTGGAAACCTAAATCTATATTATGAAATGATATAACACATAAAGTATATGGTCAGTACTTGAAATATACTGAGTATGCGGGAAATGTAAAGAAACTAAAATATGTAAGTATACATGAAGGAAGTAAATTGAGTACATCACTGAACATATAACTGAACTAAAATACAACAACTCTATCTAAGATACATATATATTGACATGAAGCTTTTATTTGAAAATATTTATTGAAATATAATCAAACTGATTCATAAGGGTCATGTACTGTGCGCATAGTGATAACTAAAGCTGTAACTGATATCATACACTTTACTGACTAACTGCTGATAACTGAGACTGAATTATGCTAAGACTAATTTGAACTGAAGTTCAAAACTATACGGAGTTGAGCTGAACTGATATCATAGACTAAGGAAGACATTCTCTGCTATTGAGAGTCCCTGAATGACTAAGAGAAACATTCTATGCTATTTAGAATCCTTGACTAACTAAGGAAAACATTCTCTGCTATTGAGAATCCTGACTGACTAAGGGAAACATTCTCTGCTATGGTGAATCCCTAACTGACTAAGGGAAACATTCTCTGCTATGGAGAGTTCCTGGCTGACTAAAGGAAATATTCTCTACTATGGAGAGTCCCTGACTGATTAAGAGAAAAACTCTCTGCTATAGAGAGTTCCTAACTGACTAAGGGAAACATTCTCTACTATGAAGAGTCCCTATCTGATTATGCTAGAACATGGAGGACACTAATATGACATTATTCATCTAGTCTAAGCTACTTTAGCTAATCAGAGACCTGAGCGTTCAACTAATTACATCACACTGAATTCATTTAGAGTCTGAACAAGGATACATTCTACTATTAACAAGCCCGAAAGTCTGAAAGATCATAATCAAGCTTTGTCCTCGAAATTCATAACATTTCAATCTTGAATTCATAGAATATGTCATATATTCTAGATTCATGTAAGATCCATAGGTCTAAGTCATACTTTAACATATACCCAAAATCATATTGAAGGCATACACACATTTCATATCCACCCAAGCCCATAAGTTCTAATCTTGCCTCAACATATATACTAAATCATATATTTTAGATTCATGGAAACCCATATGATTGACTCATGATTTAAACATATAATGAGTTCATGGTAAGAGCATGTGAATATTTATTTAATGAAACCTCATTTCAAAATTTACTCTAAATCATGGTGAAAATTCTATAATCATGCTATCAACATATCAGGAACATAATTCAAGAGTTCAGAAGTAATTTTATAAGCATATATCGCTATTAATCATGATGGGTCTTAAAATCCATAGAAGACATATGAGAATTTATGCATAAATTGAAACCCTAGAACATGTTTTTCTAGAAATCAAGGGTTTAGGGTTTTAGTATAAAAATTGGGACACAAGGATGAAAGGAGGTCCTTGTTGAAGTCCCACATACCTGATTAGAAAGACTCCCTTACTAATCTTGAAGGTTGCTGATCTTGGGCAGAATTGCATGCCCAAGTGATACTCAAATGCTTCATTTCGACTTGTTTATCTATCATTATGTGTACATTCTCATGTGATTTGTAGTTA
>JACEIK010000881.1:307204-332333 GCA_018107945.1 Datura stramonium
CTGTAGTCCAGTCCCTGTGGGATCGATACTTGGGTTACTTAAGCCACTTACTACTTGTTCGACCACGTGCACTTGCGTGTAGTCATCAGACAGCCGAACAACTAACCCTCCACCCCATCAAAATTTCTCAACTTCCCTTTTCAGTTAGGTTTCATTGTAGATGGATGCAATTTATTTTTACAATTTCACCGAACTACCCAATTATTTAATTTTCAATAGCAAAAAAATATGAATTCCCAATGCTTAAATGCCCAGTGATCAATTTGCCACAATACAACCATAATCCGGACAGTTCCCATAATGCCAGTACAACCGAGACAAGAAGAAAAAAAATGGAAAACTATATTTTTACATCGAATAGATACTCACTTTGGCAAGAAAAACCACACGATTTTTTTGAATCAATAATTGGAGAAATATGGTGCAGTGTTGGTATCCTTGTTCAAGCCGAGAAAGAGTGAGGTTTTGGGTGGTTTCGTTGATTTTGAATGAGAAATGTACAAAGAACAATCGGGTGCTAGGGTTTAATTAAGTTGGATCTAGGTGAGTCGGGTCGGGTTTGGTAATTGTTAATTTTGACTACAACTCGTTCAATGGTTCGTATGAACCTACAACGACCCATACATATATTTCGTGGTTTTAGTTTTGAGGAACTTACCTGTGGAACCTACGGGAAAATAATACGAGTCGTTTGTCAAAAAAATGACCCGTTCTATCCATCCGTAGGTTCATTCAATGATTGTCAGACATGCAGGTTTTTTTAGAACAAAAATATACCACAACCCTTCTGAGCCAAAGACGTCCCGTTCTGAGTGCCCGTTGGTTAGACTCAGAAACAGGACACTCCAGATATGTAACAACGGCCACGAACCACGGATCGTTTATTCTTGAAACGGTCTATTTTGGGGGTCGTGGTTTCATCTTTTAGCTAAATCATTCGAGTTTTCCTTTGCTTTAGACCTGCAAATTTCAACAACTGTGACACTATATTTACAATAATAATTTACAAATTAGGTTGCCTCCCAAGCAGTGCCTGATTTAACGTCGCGGCATGACGCGGGTATTTTGGCTACTCAGACTTCACCAAAACACCTCCATGGGTTGCTCCCCATACAGTGTCTGATTTAACATCGCGGCACGATGCGAGTCCTTGGGTTACTCAGATTTCACCCAGAGCCCAGAGATCTACCAGCTTCAGTTCTTCATTTCTCCCAAGATATGCTTTTACTCGCTGACTGTTATCTTTAAAATGCTTTCCTTCAGGATTTTCCAATTCAATTGCCCCACGGGAGAATACTTGAACCACTCAAAAAGGTCCCAACCATTTGGACTTCACTTGCCAGGAAACAAGTGAAGTCTAGAATTGAATAGGAGCACCATATCACCCGGATTGAATTCTCTCCTCTCAATCTTCCGATCATGCTGAATTTTCATCCTTAATTTGTAAATTTCAAAACTCTCATAGGCTATCAACCGAAATTAATCAAGCTCATTTAACTGCTCAAGCCTCAAGTTCTCAACTTCGTTCCAATTCAACTTCAGCTTCTTGAGCGCCCACATTGCTTTGTGCTCAAGTTCCACCGGAAGATGGCATGCTTTACCGTAAACAAGCTCATATGGAGACATACCTATAGGATTCTTGAATGCGGTCCAATAAGCCCAAAAAGAATCATCTAAATTTCTTTCCCAATCTGTCCGATTTGCATTCACTATCTTCGCTAAGATAGTCTTTATTTCTTAGTTTGTGACATCAACCTGCCCACTAGATTGCGGATGATATGGTGTTGCCACCCTATGTTTTACCCCATGTTTCTCCAATAAAGCGAGAAAAAACCGGTTACAGAAGTGAGAACCCCCATCACTAATGATGGCTCCAGGAGTCCCGAAACTAGCAAATATATTCCGCTTCAAGAATGTTGTGACACTCTTCCCTTCATTGTTTGGAAGTGCAACTACTTCCACCCAATTCCAAACATAGTCAACAACTTCATCTTGTTTGAGCTCACAAATGGGCCCATGAAATCAATGCCCCATACAACAAATAGCTCAATGACTAGGATGAGAGTAAGAGGAAGCTCATGCCTCCTTGCCTTTGACATGCATCACATGCATTTGCAAAATCATGCGCATCTTGGTGAATGGTTGGCCAATAATACCCACATTGCAGAATTATATGGACTGTGCGAATCTCGCTGTGGTGGCCTCCAACAGGGGATGAGTGGCAGGCCTCCAACATACTTAGCATCTCCACCTTAGGCACGCATCTCTGAATAAGCCCATCAGAATATATGTGAAATAAGCAGAGCTCATCTCAGAGAAATTTCTGCACATCAGACATAAACTTCTTCCTCTGGTGAAAAGATAAGTGCTCCGGTACAACATCACTCACCGGATAATTAGCAAAGTCCACAAACCATGGGATGAGATCTTGTGAGGCCGCTAGAACTTGCTCATCTGGGAAAGCATCATCTATGTCATGCACATCTCTAAGTACTGCATCAGGTTCCAATCTTGATAAGTGATCTGTCACCTGATTTTCAGTCCCTTTTTGGTCTTTTACCTCAAACTCGAACTCTTGTAGTAGTAGAACCCATCGAATCAACTGTGTCTTGGAATCCTTCTTTTCCATAAGATATCTCAAAGTTGCATGGTCTGTGTGGACTATCACCTTAATTCCAAGCAAGTATGCCCGAAACTTCTCAAATGCAAAAACTACAGCCAACAACTCCTGTTCTGTCATGATATAATTTTTTTGCTGCATTTAGAGCCTTGCTAGCATAATAAATTGGATGAAAAATATTTTCATTCCTTTGACCCAACACAACTCCTAGGGCCACACCGCTAGCATCACACATTACCTCAAATGGCAAAGACCAGCTAGGTGCCACTATAATGGGGGCAGTGGTTAATATCTCTTTAATACATTCAAATGCTTTCAGAAATGCCTCGTCAAAAACAAACTTCACCTCCTTCTCGAGTAGTTTACACAATGGATGTGCAATTTTGGAGAGTTCCTTGATGAATCTGCTAAAAAAACCTGCATGACCCAAAAAGCTTCGAACACCTTTCATAGAAATTGGAGGTAGAAGACTAGCAATTACCTTAATTTGGAAAGGTCTACCTCAATACCCTTACCAAAAATCTTGTGACTTAGCACTATACCTTCCTTGACCATGAAATCACACTTTTCCCAGTTAAGCACGAAGTTTGTTTCTTCACATCTCTGAAGCAACTTGCTTAAATGAGCCAAAAACTCCTCACCTACCACCAAAAAATCATCCATAAAGACTTCAATGATGTCTTCCACCATGTCAAAAAATATGGACATCATGCAACGCTGAAAAGTGGCGGGTGCATTACATAACTCGAACGACATCCTCTTAAAAGCAAATGTACCATATGGACAAGTGAACATGGTCTTATCTTGGTCTTCAGGGGCTATAAAAATATTATTGTACCCCGAATAACCATCAAGGAAACAATAGCATCATCTTCCTGCAAGTTTGTCTAACATCGGGTCCATGAATGGCATCAGAAAGTGATCTTTTTGTGTCCAACGGTTCAACTTTCTCTAATCCATGCATACTTTCCAACCAGTGACTGGTCTTAGGGGAATGAGCTTATTGTTAGCATTTGAGACCACCGTGATTCCTCCCTTTTTCGGTACACACTAGACTGGACTCACCCATTTGCTGTCTACAATAGGATAAACCACACCTGTATCTAACCACTTTATGACTTCCTTCTTGACCACCTCTTGCATAGGTGGATTCAACCTATGCTGATGTAATACTCGGAATACAATCTGGATCTACCTGGATCTTGTGAGTGGAAATACCGACTGGGATTCCAATAATATCTGCAATGGTCACCCTATGGCTTTTTCGTACCTCTTCAAAATGGAGACCAAAGTCTCCACTTTCCAGTCCTCCAAGTCATCTGCAAAAATGACCGGTGAAGTGTTACCGGCTCCCAAAAGTACATACTATAAATGAGTGGGACTGCTTTGAGATCCAATACTAGAGGGCTCCTCAATAAATGGCTTTGCCGATGGGGTCACCCGATTCTTCAAATCAAGATCGATCTTCTTTGGAGCATAAGTGTATGAACCCATGCCAGCAAGTGCATTTACAATCTCCTCACCCCCATGAATCTCCACAACACCAATATCCATCAAAATTGCTGCTAAGTCATCAAGAATCAATAACTCCTCCATAGGCAGAATTGGGAACTCAAGTTCCGCAACATCAATTACTAAGACCACCCTCATATCATTTGGCTGCTTCAATGATCTGCACACATTAAATGTCACTTCCTCATTGTTCAACCGGAATTTGAGCTGTCCTGTCTCCATATCTACAAGAGCACATCCGGTGGCAAGGAATGGTTGCCCCAAAATAATGGGGACCTCAAAATCAACTTCACAGTCCAGGATGACGAAATTGGCTGGAAATATAAAGGACTCTACCTTCAATAGTACATCATATAGGATCCCCACCGGATTCTTCACCGTACGATCTTCCATCAAAAGCTGCATTGTAGTCAGTTTGGGGGCTCCCAAGCCCAACTGTCTAAACACTACTAACGGCATCAAATTAATACTAGCTCCCAGATCACATAAAGCCTTGGCAAAGTTAAAGGCTCCAATAGTGCATGGTATAGTGAATGCTCCAGGGTTTTCCTTCTTTTGAACAAGAGTACGGGATACTATTGCACTACAATGGTGCAAATTATCTGCAGGTTCGAAACTCACAATCCTCTTTCTAGTAACAAGGTCCTTCATGAATTTGGCATATCCAGGAATCTACTCAAGTGCCTCAACTAATGGGATGTTCACAGAAAATTGTTTCAACATGGAAATGAACTTGTGATACTTCCCATCTTCGACCTTTTTCTTCAACCGCTGTGGAAAAGGAGGAGGAGGTCTAGGAATCGGTGTGAACTTTTGCTGAACCTCTTTCTCCTTCTCATTGCCAGATCCATGCTCCTTTGAATTAGTAGGAGCGATCTTCACCACAGAATCTCCAACCAAAGTTGGATCCTCGTAATCTGCCATCATACCATCATTAATTTCTACGGGCTCTTTTGTTTCATCAATCACAACCACCCTTGGAGGATCAACTGTCGCCTTCCCACTCCTAGTATGACCGTCATGCAGTGACTATCATTCTTTGGATTTTGCACAGTGTTTCTGGGATGTGTGCCTTTGATTAATTACAACCGATATCTAACTCAGCTGCTGCTCAATCTGCTTGATGGCCACGGCATGTGATTCCACCTTTTGATTCATAGAAGAAATATCAGTGTGTAGCTCCTTAAAATGTCTATCTATTGTCTCCATCTGCTTAAGTACTTTAGACGACATGTCTTCAACCCTTGAACCACTAGACTCTAGCTCACGGTTCCTTGGAGGAACATACAGACCGCTTCTATCGTTCTTGTACTCATCACGCTTCTTCCAGTCTCCATTATCTCTGTACTGGCCTCGGTTGTAATTTTTATCCTTGTAAAAGTTTCAACCTTGGTTCCCTTGACCTTGACGCTAAGAGTCTTGGTTAGACCCTTGGGTGTTGGTCCCAAAATCCGCCCTCTGATCATTCAGATAGTTAGCTTCCTTTTCATACTCAGATTCACATTCATCATTTTGCAGGGCCTTGCCTTGAGAACCCACATCATTAACTTTCTCAGCTCCATCTCCCATTAGATGCTTAGAGAGCAACCCCTAACTCAGTAATATCTTGATCACACTCTTCATCTTTTCTTCTCTATTCTGCAGACATACCAACCACATAAGAACCATCCGGAATCTTTGACTCTCTAGTGTGCCAAGCGCGGTTGGTTTTGGTGATCCTGTCAAGTAGCTCAGCAGCCTCTGCATACGTGTGGCTCATAAAGGTTCCACCAGAGATGGTGTCAGCCACCCTTGGTGTTAGCATTTAGAAACCTATAGAAGATCTCTAACAATGTATCATCTGGAATCCTAATGATTTGGTATCCTTTTTGAGCTTCTTGTTGAAACGCAGCCATGTCTCGTGAAGTGCCTCTGAATTCAATTTCCTAAAGTTATATATCTCATATTTCAACTGCAACACTTTGGAAGGTGGGAAGATTCTTTCTAGAAAATCTCTCTTAATTTCCTCCCAAGTAGTGATAGAATCATTTGGCAGCTCAGCTAACCACATCGTTGCCTCACTCCCTAATGAAAAGGGAAATAACCTCAGTCTGATTACATCCTGGCTCACTCCCGGTTGTTTGTATGCCTTATAGATACCCACGAAAATTTTCAAGTGAGTATGGGAAACATCAGTTGCATGACTTGCAAATATTCCCTTAATGTTGACCAGTTGGATCATAACACTAGTAATATCAAACTTTTCCCTAGCAAGAAAAGGGGCAGGGACTATAGCTCCAGTGGCACCGATTTCGTCTATATCAACATCATCCTCCTCATCGAAATACCGGTGTCTCTGTTGTTCTAGACCTCTGTGCCTTCTAGATTGATCTACTTCAGCAGATAGACATTGCTCTTCAGAAACCCTAACTAACTCATGATCTCTAGCTCGAGCTTGCTCCTCAGCCAACATTCTCGCTGTGGCTTGGTCCATTGTCTCATGTTCTTGTATGTTGGCCATTCTTCTTAGAGTCCTTAGCATTTGCTCAAGTTCGTGATCAATTGGAACCAGGGGATTTCCTTGGCTCCTATTATCGGGCATGCACGAACCTAAGACCTGTTAAAAACCAAAACAACAAAAGAAAAATAAAAAGGAAATAAGAACCAATAGTAAAGCAAATATAATTAACAAAAGCCTTAGGCGTATTCCTCGGCAACGACGCTAAAATTTGATGTCGCCCAAATTACACCTTGCAGATGAGATATAAAACGGTTGATGTCAAATATAGAACCCAACGAAGGTTGAGGTTAATCCCATAGGGAATATGGAAAGAACTTGAGTTAATACGAATGGTTGTTACTATCGAATTACTTATTTCCTAAGGGGGAAAGAAATAAAATAATAAACAAAAGTAAAAACTACTAGATGTTTAGATCAATGTTGGTTTGTATTCAATTAACGAGTTGACTAGGATTGTGTTCCCCAAGATTTCATAACCACAATGCTTTTACACTAGTGATCAATTCCGATGTTTAACATGCAATATTGGTAAGTTAAGTTCACCTAAATGGTTGGTCCCCTATCTAGATGATTTTCACCACGCAACTTGGTCAATCTACGGGTGTTTTCTTAATTAACCCTTACCCTTAATATCAGATTAGCTATCTCCATACAAGTTCAAGCTATTAGATGAGGGTTGATAGCCTCAAATCTCCATTGTTGAACCCTTTTCCTATTCGCTATCCCCTTGGTCCGGTAAGTAAGAATAAGGAAAGTCCTAACGTTTGCAACCGTCAAGAATCAATTAAAACGAAGGGAAAAACAATACATGCATTAAACCCCATTCAAGAATCACTAAGTGTTTAATCTATGTGTGTTAATTAATCATGGTTCCCACAACCCTAGTTATGGGTTTAGCTACTCATATTTGAATTATCACAATTACAACATAACAAAGAAATCATGGTTATAACTTACAAAGATTCGTAGAATAAAACCATGTGAATTGAATAGAACTCCAAAATCGATGAACAAAAATCCAAGGTTGTATTACTTCTCCAAGTTCAAGAACAAAATTAAAATATCGTTTCTTGAATCTTACTTGCAGTGAATAACTCCTAAAAATCAATGTTCCAAACTGTAAAATTTCGTAACATTAAAATAAAGCTAAACCAAGTATTTAAAAACATGAAACGAATCCTTTCGAAATCAACTAAGATTCTGGTATCGGCAGGTACCACGGTCTGTTGGTAGTTTCAACGGACCGTTAGAGTGGCTTGTTGTTCTAGTCGTTGCTTCCTTCAGGATTTTCTCCTTTAAACATACGGGCACAAACAACGGCTTATTATAAGACCCTACGAGCCGTTGGTCTTGTTTGTTGTTTTTCGACCTCTTGATCATGGTTTCTGAACCCATAAGTACGAGCAGACAGAGCGACCCGACCTTAATAAGTACGGCCCATCCTGTTCATCCGTTGTATGTAGCCTTTTGTTGGACAATTTCTCTGATTCTTTCCACGAGCACATAGGACGGTTTGTTGTAAGTTCATACGGCCCGTACGAACCATAAATAATATGAGACTTCAATTTTCCATTCTTTTCTGTATCTACCCATGGTCCATCAGAACGACCCGTTGTAAGCTCATACGACCCGTGGGTTGCAGCCACTGATTAACACTCTGCTTATTAACTTTTCTGAATCACATGCAACGGCTCAATAGAATGGCCCGTGGTAAGGACCAATGGTCTGTACTGAGGCTCGTTTGAGACACCTTTTTCTGTTTTCAGCTCTTTTTCTCAACTTTTATGCCTACGACCCGTTTTACCTGCAAAACTACCAAAATGCATCATATCCACATAAATGTACCTAAAGTCATGCACATTCACAAATTTTTAAGCATCACTAGTGTCGTAAATTCACGGCACATCAGAGGGCCTATGCGATTCGACAACCCTGCGGCGTGATGGCCCACTGATGCGCCTCCCTATATATATGTGTGTGTTTAAGTGAGGGATTCAATTCATTCACAACATTTATCAAATTAGACCCTCGACCCTTACGATAATTCCTCTCAACTTTCCATCGGTTTTTCGTAGAATTACCCTGTTAAACCATCCATACCCAAATTCTTCTTAGACGACGAGTTCCAAGCCTACAAGGAATGTCCTGTGGAGATATTTCTTGGAAATACGCTCGGAGTACCAGAACCCCTCCAAGTAAAAGTTGTCGAAATCACTTCTAGTAGAGTCTTAAGCGGCTACAAGTGATAGGTTAGCATTTCTATCTTCTAAACTCTCGGGGATTGGTAAGCTTTTGGCCGAATTAAATGAAGTTTGATTTGTAGCTAATGTTTTTGAAAGATACTATTATTGGCCGTTCTTATTGTTGAAATAGCTGCATTCTCTCAATGTAAGGGCTACAATTTGGTGGAATCACGGGCTTCAGGTTGGAAACTGTTTGTGTGAACGAAAGTTGACATTCAAGGTATGTTAAGACTTATCTATTTGGCAAGTTATTCTCGTCGTATAGTGATATGAACTAGGTACTCGAAAGTAGATAATGATCTTATATGTTGTGGTTAGCTTCTATAAGATGTATTGAGATTATACCATAGTATCCCTCGTCGGGAATGAGTATGTTAAGTGTGACCAATGCTGGGTGCACCATAGAGAGTTCCCTGTTCACCTATTTACCATTTAGAGGTATTCTGATGGTTTGCTATTGTTTCAATGCCTTTGAAGTATATGGTTAGCTGTTGGTCCTAAATTCGTAGATTGGACAAAATAGGGCGTAGCAGGACGATATAACTTTCAGTTTGATGCATGTATTGTCAGTAAAGCACGCCCACAGGCCGTTGGTATACCTTGATGCCCCAGGGCCTGAATTTGGATAAGTAGTATTACCTTCGAGCTAGTGGCACTAGGGTTGCCTAATGAACTGAGCGACAGCTCGCCATATGATGGGCTACTGTCAGTGACCGTTAGTTTCAGCCAGCTTAATGCTTGTCATAAAAGTTACCCGGGAAACCATCCCAGTTGTTACATGCTTGATAGACTAGTTGTTACCCTAAGGAGGGAACCTTAATAGTATTTAAACGTGGAGCCAATGCCCCAGGATACTCTTATAGATGCCCAGTTACTTGTTGCCGCGAAGGGCTAGGTCAAAATATACTTGCCTACGAGGCTATAAATCGCCTAGAGGAGCCATATGAAATCTAGGCAGACCAAGTTAATGTCTAGGGGACTAGAACCATAGCATTACAGTAGTACCTTCAGGCTAATGATTACAGTAAGCTGCCCATAGGAAGCTAGGGCTGACTGCTCAGGAGCATGTCCGATTAGTAGCAGTCCAACAGACGTTCTGAGCGAGGGAACTAAATAGGTGGTCACCTGCAACCTTACTGTTCGCTTATGAGCTATCATTGTCCTAGCATGACCTTCATACTATCGCCTAGGTCACCCGGACCTCATCCTTTCCCGTCTAAGTCGATAGGGGTTGTAATCATTGCCAGGACCCTCTAGTCAGGTATAAGCATACAGACTATACCTGTAGGTAGCTATGTAGACTATTCTAGGGGCGAATAGCGGTCACGTAAGGCCTAAGGGGCCAGATATGCTTTTGAATGGCTAGATTTCTAGATTGTAACATAGTCTCCCTAGTTGGGGTAGATCAGATTTGGTAATGCCTCTCGCCATGAATAGCTAAGAGGCTGCTAGACGTACGAACTACTTTTGGAGCTATAAATTGCTTATGAAGCTACGATGTTGTGTCGTTTATAGAGTGATATCTTGTCTAAAGGGACTAAAGTGAAGCCTATGGGTCCATGTTAAAGTCTATTCATTATGGGCTTCTTCTATGCCATAGTGGCATTACAGACCTTTCATAGAGCCTCGTGCGCTCGAGGTGCAGTCACAGGGGAAAAAAGATCGAAATCAGTTGCAGGACTCCGCAAGGCTCCGGTAGTCTCAAGAGACCAGGTACGTTAAGTTACTGTTACATGAAGGGTCTCAGGGGTACTAATAGGGGTATATAGACTGGTTGGTGTTTGTCGGGGCTTATGGGGCCCTAGGTAGGTTATCTCTGTGTTGATTGTATCTTTCAGACTTATGGAGGCCAGGTTAGGTTCTTCTTTGTATAATTGCTTACTAGATATAGATTATGAATGTATAGTCGTATAACTTCAGCTCTCATTTATGTAGTGGGTTACTAGATGCTGGTTAAGGATAAAAAAGCTCACAAGTTAACTTATACCCTTTTCACTGATTACATTTAGCTCTTTATCAGCTTCTATTCAGCCTTTATTACTGCCTTACATATTTGGTACATATTGTACAAACACCCAACTATGGGGCACTGCATACTTGCCTAAAGGTTTAGATAGACAGGTTTCGTGACCTCCTAGCAGTGATTCAGAGTCAACAGATTGGCCTACTCCTTTCATTTAGAGTTGCCAGGTTGTAGAGATTTACCTGATTTTTATTTATATAGCATTTGGGTAGGCCGGGGCCCTATCCTAACCAATATTTTCACTCTTAGAGGCTTGCAGACTATAGTTTTTAGTTAGTTGATTGCAGTTGGCCATGTGTGACCTATGTATGTATATTTTTCGTATTGGCCATGTGGGGCCTAGTTTAGCTTGTTAGTTAGCAGCCTTGTCAGCTTTAGTATGAATATGATGCTTTTTTCCTTCTTTTGTAACTATACAGCATGGTGGTCTTGTTGGCCCGCATAAGATCCCTTTATTATAATGTTGCTGGGTTAGTTGTTTTCTTTTAGAGGTTGCTATATGGCCTTATTAGCCAAGGCTGTGTTTACAGCTAAGATATAGCAGTTTGTTTTCTTGATTTTGTGTTGCTAGAAGGATCCAAAGGTGCATATGCCTGGCCAGGTCAACTCAAGTCCCAGTGTGGCATTAGGTGTTAGTTATTCCTCCCAAGGTGGGGCATGACAGACATGTGATTGATTAAACTTTGGTCCGTAATAGTTAGTATGGTGGATGGATGTGAAAAATGATTCTCTGTATGTGATGTTATGTGATTGTTCGTCTCTAGTTTAGTTTATTTTTTTCAATTAAGAGTTAATTTTTTTAGTGTTGTCATAGAGGTAGTGGACCGTCCCCATTATGGATGAATGACGACTGTCTTATGACGACTGTCTTAAGGGAAATTAGTTACAATTTTTTCATTTTTAGGATTGAGTCGAACAACCATACTTGTGTGCTCTTGATATTCCACTTAGAAGCTAATCTAGAAGTAATGAAGTGGTCATCTTAAATGCATAAGAAGTGAGAATTCCATAAGAGAAACATAGGTTCTATAACATGACTAAAGAAATTTTTTTAGGGCTTAATAATGAAAGAATTCATTCAATTTGATGGTGTGGATATGTACCCATAGGAAACCGACTAAGACCATGATGCCACGAGAGATGAGCTTGATTTGTTGTGTGTTGTATATAATGTAACATCTAGAACTTGTCTAAGTATGTATAGGATAGCAAGTTGCTAAAGAGGTGAGATGTGATCAAGGCGTTTCTTTGAAAACCCATTGTGTCCATTGTTGTTGTAACTTCGTTAACGATATCCTTAGTCAACCCCTTTTGAGCTTCAAGCCTTAAT
The DNA here is from genome assembly GCA_018107945.1 of Datura stramonium. Taxonomy (NCBI): domain Eukaryota; kingdom Viridiplantae; phylum Streptophyta; class Magnoliopsida; order Solanales; family Solanaceae; genus Datura; species Datura stramonium. The sequence continues at coordinate 319,433 of JACEIK010000881.1, forward strand.
TTCTTCGTAACCACAAAAGAATTCTATTCCCATTTGTTGCATGAACTTCAGAACTTTTGATCTAAAGATAGTCTGAAGCACTTTGAAATTTCAGAATGAAGGTCCACTGATGTAGAAAGAGTCAAGGGAAAGGAAAGAAAGAAAAAAAGAGTGATGGAAAGAGGAGATGAATAGAAGAGGGGTGCCCACACAAAATAACATGTCTACTTGCTGCTAGAACATAAATGAAATATCTTTAATGGATTATTATTCTTGTTAAACTTATAAGAATAAACTAGAAGTCAAGTAATATAAAGAGGGGCATAAGAAAAGAAAAGAAAATAAAAAAGAGGACTAGTAAGGGAAAGGGTGAGAAGTTAAGAAAAGAGGTGGACGGGAAAGATGAAAGAATGTATTTAAGTGCTTAGAACTATTCGCCACTACTAAAGAAAATCATTCCTACCCGTCCCTTAGCCGACATTACAACCAATAAAACTCCTTATGATTTTACTATCTTAGAAGTGATTATGTAGTCTAATTGTACATGAGGGGCAAACCTATGGTATGTTGCATGTGTATGATACATCATTTGTGAGAGTGAGTATGTCTTGCTTATTATGTTCCAAGTTTTGAATTGATAATATGAGGGAAGGAACATCACTCAATAAGTGAGGGCATAAGATAGTCTGAGTTGGTGTACTATGTGTTGTATTTTTCATACTTAAGCATGGTTGCCCTGTTTTGAAAAGATGAGTCAGTTATAGAGGTTATGTAGTTTCGAAGGTGAAAACTTCTGTGTGTGCTTGATGTGGATTATATCAATTGATGAATCACTTAGTTATATGATCTATGGTAGCTACTTGAGTGAGAATTGATAGAGGTAACAAGTGGTTGGAGAAGATGTTAGTATATATAAGTAAGGATTGTTTGAGAACGAACAATGATTTAAGTGTGGGGTGGTGATGTTGTGCATATTCTTATGCCTATTTTCCATACTTCTACTCATGTTTTACCTTGGTTTAGGTTCATTACCCTTATGAAATGCATAAAATCATGATGATGTGTGTTAAATGAGCTAACAAGTGTTTTTAGATGGTTTTAGCAGGTAATCAATGAAAAGGACTAAAAAATGGCCCAAGATGTAAAGAAAGAAGAATTTGAGAAAAGTTGGCCTGGTGAGATAACTGGTGCGGCGTGCCAACCTTTAAACTTCAGATAAAATTACACTCAAACTGGTGCGGCACGCTAGAGCTCAAACTTTAGAAGAATTTTGATACACCTTGGCAAATTGAGTAGTACGACGCGCCATATAGGTTCTGGACTTGGAATTTTTTTTAACACTTTGGTGCATTGAATAGTGCGGTGCCCCAGGTCCCAAAATGTGTAGAATTTGACTAATACCTTGACGAGATAGCTAGTGCAGTACGCCATAGGCAAAACTTCAAAGGAAATTCAAGCCAAGCTTGGTGCGTTGGATGGTGCGGCGTGCCAGGGGATGTACGAGGCGGATTTTCAAGTTTAAAAGTTAAACTTCTCAAGGGAAAAAAGTCATTTGATATCTTGCTTATAAATATAATATCTAGGGCATTTTGTTAGAGGATTTGATCATTCGGAGATCATTTCGTACGCAGTCTTTGGGGAAAGACACAGAAGTTCATTTTCTTTTGGGTTTTCTTCTTTACTTTATGCTTTTGTTAATTGGATTGATGATTGCTTTAGTTTTCAAACTTGAAAATGAGTGTCTAAACTCTTGTTCTAGGATTTTGGCCATAGTTGATGGTTGAAGTTTGAATACTCTTTTATGCTAGACTTTGATCTTCATTCAAGATTGTTTATGCTTACTTGTTTTTATTGCTTATTCATTAACCTGATCATTTTGGAAATATTATTTGTTGGCTCTTCATTGAACTCGGGGGAGGCAACTAAGAGTGTTAAAAACAAGCATGGAATATGTTTCAATAATCTTTTTCAAATTAGTTCAAGAGTTGATTGTTTTGTCGATGATAGGGATATACCCTTCAACCCTGTTCAATTGAATACAAGTACCTGCAACCTTCATCTCATGTTTCTCCTGCAACCATAGGGATATAGGTTTTAGGGTTAATGAGATAGTTCTTGGATATGAAGAATAAAGAGAAATAGGATCATAATTTGCAACTAGCAATCATAGAAGAGTTAAGTTTAGTGTATTTGAGTCCTAAAAACTCAACCTGGGAGCAAAAGTGCCAAGACCCTAGATTCTCATCATCATTTGAATTACAAATACTTGTGAAAATGATTTTTGTTTGTTAGTCTAATTTACATTTGAAGTTAGTAGAATAATCTCTAAACCCATTTCCCCATTTTACTTATGTTTATTTGAATAGTGATATAAAATATTAAACTTGAGCAATTAATCTGACAAGTCTTTGAGGGATCGATATAGGAACTTCACCGTCCTATATTACTTGATGATCACGTGTGCTTGCATGCACTTGGCGACATCAATAGTAATTTTTGGATTTGATGTTGATGTATTTGTTTATAACTTGCTTTATCTTTGCAAAGTTATGTGTGAATCTGTGAAGAGTTAATGTATTAATTGTTGAGGATTCAGTTGTATATTCCATGTGATAAGTTGATGAGTTGATTGTTGAAGTTTTTGGTATGCATAAATCTGTAGGAGTTGATGAACTGACTGTTGAGAAATTACAAAGTGACAAATCTAAGTTTGTCAGCTTGATCGAGTTACTGCCTATGCAGTACCGTTGCAGCGTTACCCTTTCTGCTATGGTGAGATCGCTGCCGCAATCTTACCACCACTGCTGCAAGGGCTAATCCAATGACAGGGATAACTTTAAACCTTTATTTGAATTATTTCAGAATTCATGTTACCTGATGATTATCGGTTTTAGTGATTGTAGGTTATTTTACATGTATATATGTTACTTTTTAAGGCTGGTCGATGATGCCTACCATTATATTATGCCGTGCTGATGCTACTCCTGCACTTATTTTTGAGTGCAGACTGCAACTTAAAAATTTGTACTCGACCCTATCTATAGAAGTAGCAATGAGTTACCCGAGGGTAAGCTGATTTCCTTTCTAAGCTGCTGCAAATCCCCTTAGAAGATGTCTTTGATTTATACATGAACTTTTGTTTATTTTGTTTTATCATTCATAGACAATGGTTAAGTAGATGTCCTCAGTATAATGACTTTCAATTTCTAGGATAGTATTAGATAGAGGTTGTAGCTATTTTCTTTTGCGTTTATAATACTTCTGCATTTTTCTTTGAGAGTATCTAATTAATAGTAGAAATGTTGTCATTGAATGAATTAATTTGGGTGCGTTGGTTCACTCTGGGGGGGGGCTAGTGTAGGTGCCAGTCACGGCCAAAAAGGTCATGGCCAAGATGGTATCAAAGCCCTAGATTCATCAATCTTATTGTACGATGACGAGTCTAGTAGAGTCTCGAATATCGATGCGAAGACGTCCATTACTTATCTTTAGGAGGCTACAGGTCTTTAGAAAAACTCCCTTCTTTCTCTTTCTTTCGCACTATTACTTTATTTCAATTGGTATTTGGTGATCGAAATTGGTATTTAATAACCTATCTTTTTATCTCATAGATGGTGAGGATATGTGCAGGAGGAGTCTAAGAGAGGCCTCAAAACCAGTTGTGGCAGCCACAACTTGCAATAGAGGATAAGGACGAGGCTGCGGGCAAAGATCGATTACTGCCAGTGGCAGGGCCCAAGCTGTTGGTACTGCCCGGGAGAGGTTGAAATCCTCAGTACCCCTAGAGTTTAGGTCGAGGTGGCGATAGTGATAGAGATACCAGTACATGGAGGTGCTGCAGCCGCCCCAGCTTCCTCTAAGGTCCTAGCTCAGGTGCTAAATTTTGTGAGCGGCCTAGAGGTTAATGGAGTGAAAGCAACAACTCCAGCAGGGCAGTACTTGGGGGTACATCATGTAACAACTATAACTCCCTATATGGATGACATTTCTGAGGAATTCATGTTTTCGAGACCGATGATGACTGGAGAGAAGCATGTTCTATTTCGGAGGTTCACAAAGATGAAACCTCCCACTTTTTATGGCATTGAGGCAGAACGCCTTTTAGTTCATCATAGGCTACCATAAGAGGCTTCATAAGATGATTGTAGTGAAGAAGTATGGGGTGTAATTTATTACTTTTCAACTGATGGGAGATGCTAAACTCTGGTGGAGGGCGTTTTTAGAGTGTAGGACGGCAGGGTCACCGACATTGACATGGACTTAGTTCTACTCCACCTCCCAGAGAATCGTGTGCCTTGAACCATGTGGGACTGAAGGCGCGATGAGTTTACCAGTATTGAGCAGGGGACCTCCTCAGTTACAACTGATGAGGCTCGGTTCCCCTCATTGTCGAGGTATGTCTTACCATTACTACCCACAGAGTAGGAGAGGATCAGGTGGTTTGTGAAGGGCTTGAACATGGGGCTCCAACTATAAAATCCATAAATAGTCTCATCAGGTAACACCTTCCATGAGGTGGTGGATTTTTTGAAGAATGTGGAGCGGGTTAAATAGTATGGTTATGCAAAAAACGCCGAGAAGAAGTCTCAGAAAGGAGGTAGCTTCAATGGCTCCTTTTCTAGGACACTAATTCCCAGAGGTACGTCAGGTGCCCTATTCAGTCTGCAATACAAGTATCAACCTGGATTCCCCCAGGGATCAGTTAGCACCCTTCAGGTATAGTGGGGTATACACAAATATTTCGTCAGATTTCAAAGCTTTCACTATTTCCTCAATTCTTTCCTAGAGGTCTGTGCTCGATAAGGTGTGTCATGGGTGTGGAGAGTATAGCCACATTCACAGATGGTGCCCCAAGTTTGGACAGGGCAGACAAATCATTCCATATTCGGCTCCTCGAGCTCCATCTATAGCAAGGAGGGGAGGTAGTGCCTTTAGTAAGGATTTCCCTCAGATTAGGTGGGGTGGTCACTCAGTAGGTAGAGGTGAAACTCATCTTGGCAGAGGGGGTGTTCTGACAGGAAGGTGTGGTACTTAGTCCGATTAAAGGGGTACATAGCCTAACAGGGGCGAGTCACAGACTAGTGGTCAGTTTCATTTCTATACATTTCTTGGTTGGCCTAAGGCAGAAGCTTCAGATACAGTCATTATAGGTACTATTCTCATATGTGACTGAATGGATACTTTTTTATTTGATCCTGACTCTATCTTTTCTTACGTGTCTACATACATTGTTGTGGGGTTGAATCTTGTTTGAGATATTCTTGATGCCCCGATTTATGTTTCTATTCCTCTTGGGGATTCTATGATTGTGAAGATAGTTTATCATGCTTGTTCAGTGGGATTTATGGGTTATGATACTCAAGTAGATTTTATGATCTTAGACATGGTTGACTTTGACGTTATCCCGAAGATGAGCTAGTTGTCTCCCTATCATGCCATTTTAGATTGCCATGCTAAGACAGTCACCATAGCAATGTCAGGGTTGTCTAGATTGGAGTGGAAGGGGAATTGTTTCCCTGCTCCTAAAAAGCTTATTTCATATGTTCGTTCCTGGAAAATGATAGGGTGGCGGTGTTCAACTTACCTAGCCCATATTCGAGATACAAGTATAGAGGATCCCTCTATAGAGTTTGTTTCGATAGTCGTGAGTTCCTAGGGGTCTTTCTTGTGGATTTTTCTATTATTTTACCAAACTGCAACATTGATTTCTGCATATACTTAAAGTCAGGAACCCAACCTATTTCCATACTTCCATATAGAATGACACCAATTGAGTTGAAAGAACTCAAGGAACAGTTGCAAGAGTTTCTTAGTAAAGGGTTCATTCCTCCGAATGTCTCTCCATGGGGTGCCCCTGTGTTATTTGTGAAGAAGAAAGATAGGAACATGTGAATGTATATTGACTACCATCAACTGAATAAGATTACCATTCAGAACAAGTATCCCCTTCCTTGAATAGATGACTTGTTTTATCAGCTTCAGGGTGCAGCTGTGTTCTCGAAATTGATTTGAGGGTTATCATCAGCTGAAAATCCGTGCTGAGGATGTTTTGAATATAGCCTTTCGAACTAGGTATGGGCATTATGAGTTCTTGGTCATGTCATTTGAACTCACTAATGCTCTAGATGCTTTCATGAGCCTAATGAACGATATTTTCAAACCCTCTCTAGAATCCTTTGTAATCATTTTCATTGATGATATTTTTGTGTATTTCAAGACTAAGCAGGAACATGAGAATCATTTGAGGATTGTGTTGGGGCTGCTAAAGGAATAAAAATTGTATGCAAAGCTTACTAAATGTGAATTTTGGTTGGAATCAATGCCTTTTTTGGGGCACGTAGTCTCCAAGGAAAGGATCATGGTGGATCTACAAAAGGTAGAAGCAGTTTGAAATTAGGCTAGGCCCACTACGGTGATAGAAGTTCATAACTTTATAAGGCTAGCCAGTTACTACCGCAAGTTTGTGAAAGATTTTGCAGCCATTGCCTCTTAATTGACAAGGATGACTCAAAAAGATGTGCTATTTTAGTAGTCAGAGGAGTGTTAAGAGAGCTTTCAAAAGCTCAAGACCTTGTTGACCACGACATCTATCATGTGTTACCGGTGTAAGGTAAAGACTTTGTGGTTTATTGTGATGCCTCATGGTCTAGTTTGGATGCTATATTAGTGTAATAAAGATAGGTCATTGCGTATGCTTCTATACAACTGAAAGTGCATGAGTAGAACTACCCCAAGCATGACTTGGAATTGGCATAGTGGTGTTCGCTTTGGAAATTTGGAGGCATTACCTGTATAGGGCCCATTGTGAGGTGTTCATAGACCATCGCAACATATAACATGTATTCACCTAGAAGGATCTTATCCCAGACACGAAGGTGGATGGAACTGCTTAAGGACTATGATGTAACAATCTTGTATCATCCCGAGAAGGCTAATATGGTGGCAGGTGCTTTGAGCAGGAAAGCTACAAGTATGGGTAATTTGTCTTTCTTAGAAGTTACTCAGCACCCATGGACAGAGAAGTTCAGACATTAGCCAACAACCTTATGAGACTTACGCTGTCAAAGTCAAGTGGAGTATTGGCCAGTACAGAAGCTAGATCATCGCTGCTAGATAAAGTAAAATCCAGGCACTTTGAGGATGTAAAGCTAAGTAAGATTTGTGACTAGGTCTTGCAAGGGGAAGCCAAGGAGGCAGTAATAGATTATGAAGGGTGTTGAGGATAAGGGGGCATGTATGTGCTCCTCGGGTTGGTGATATCATCAAAATTATATTATCAGAAGCTTACTACTTAAGGTACTCCATACACCCCAGAGTTACCAAGATGTATCATGACCTGAAGCAACATTATTAATGGAGAAGGATGAAGAGAGGCAACATAGAGAATGTTGCTTAATGCCTAACTACCAGCAATTGAACTATGAACATTAGATGCTTGGGGGAGTGCTCCAGAGATTGCCCATCCCAAAATGAAAGTGGGAGCGGATAGATGGATTTTGTAGTTGGTATTCCGAAGGCCTTGGGGAAGTTTAACTCAATATGGGTCATTATCGATAGACTGATTAAGTCTTCCCACTTCTTGCCAGTTCAGGTGACTTACCATGTAGAGAGGTTGGCCAAACTTATATTAAGGAGGTGGTTCGATTGCATGGGATTCCAATGTCGATTATCTTACATAGATGTATGCAGTTTACTTCTAATTTTAGGAGAACCTTGCAGGCTAAATTAGGCACTAGGCTGGACTTGAGTACTACTTCCACCCACACACGGATGGATAGTCGAATAGGACTATCTAGGTGTTGGAACATATGCTCCGTGCCTATGTGATAGACTTTGGGGGCCATTGGGATAAGTTCTTACCTTTGGCAGAATTTGCATACAAAAATAGCTATGGCTTAAGCATTGGCATGATGCCATTTAAGGCCTTATATGAGCAAAAATGTAGATCTCCTATCGGTTGGTTCGATGCGTCCAAGGTGAGGCCATGGGGCACTGATTTTCTGAAGGAATGCTTGGAGAAGGTCAGGATAATCCAAGGAAGGCTTCTGGTGGCCTAATATAGGTAAAAGCAGTACACTGACCAGAAGGTGAGGGACATGGAGTTCATGGAGAGAGAGAAGGTTTTGCTCAAAGTTTCCCTAATGAAGGGGGTGATGCAGTCTGGGAAACAAGGCAAGCTCAGCTCGAGGTTCATTGGACCATTTGAGGTCCTTCGACATGTAGTAGAGGTGGCTTAAAAACTGGCTTTACCATTAGGTTTGTTTAGAGTTCATTCGATATTTCATATCTTCATGTTGAAGAAATATCATGGGGATGGTACTTACATTATTTGATGGGATTCAGTGCTGCTTGATGAGAAGTTGTCATGTGAAGAGGAGCCGGTGGCTATATTAGATAGAGAGGTCCAAATGTTGAGATTGAAGGAGATTGTGACTGTAAAGGTCCAGAGGAAGAATTGTCCTATGAAGGAAGCCGCTTGGGAGACCTAGGCAGAATTGCGAGACAAATATTAATTTAGATATTTTCCATTCTCTTACTCACTTTTGACCATTCAAGGATGAATTGTGTTTTAATTGGGGGGCAGCTCGGTACACTAAGCATACCACAGGGTNCTCTTACTCACTTTTGACCATTCAAGGATGAATTGTGTTTTAATTGGTATCTGATGTAATGATCCATCTATCATTACAGGGGGAACTACGGCCAAAACAACCTATTTTAGGCTAGGTACAACAGTTGGAAGTATTGGACAAGTTGGAATTAAGACTTGTGTTTGAGGGATGGTAAATATGCAGGAAATTCAGAGCTACTGGTTATGGGACTACTATAGTGGTGGGAGTCCCACTGTAGCAAGATTATCATGACAATCGGAGGTTTTTCATAACGGAAAAGTAGAGTTAACCTTCGACTCCACCGTGGAGAGGCTCTATTCTCCATAGCAAGTCCACTGCAATGAAAATTTGACTACTGCAGTGAATGATGGGAGGTGGTGTGATGATTTAAGTTAGAATTTTGAGTTTTTGTTACCCTATTACTCTAAGGCACGAACTCTGAGAGTAGAAGGGCGATTTTCAGAAGGCAAACTAGTTTCTCCTTCCTAAGGAAATATTCCTAGCTAATTCTCTTCCCATTCGATTCCCCAACACCCTAGAATTAAATGGGTAGTCTCTAATGGTGGAATCCTAGCCAAAAACCCTAGGATGGTGAAAATTAGGGATAGGGTTATAGGAATAACTAGGTATTGATTCCTAGATTTAAAAAGTAAGGAATGATTACTTCTTGGGGGAATGTGAAAGTAAGTATGTTGATTTTGGGGTAGTTTGAGACCAGTTGTTGATGAAATTAAGATCTCTACCATTATTACTGCCTATAAAGGGCTTATGGAGTAGAAACTGCATGGAATAGGTAGAAATTGCCTATGTAGGGGATAAAATGTTTTGAGTTGACTCTTGAAATATTGTTTTGGCACATAATTTTGGGGAGAATATGGTGGAATCGAAATTCTAGGCTCGATGAAGTGTTAGATGATTGAGTGTGGTACTTTACTTATATTTAGATTTTAAATATTCAGAAGCATTACGAAAAGGCAAAGCTCTTATGGAGTAGCTGAAATCTCTCTTTTGGAATTTGAGGTAGGTTATGATTTTGTAAGGAGTTAGACTTTAGATAATGACTTGTATATATATGTGGAATTTGCAACACGCATAGTTGGTCTTCGAACACTAATTATTTCTAGATTATGATGTAATTGTTGTATTGATAGCTCAAAACTTGAGGTGTTGATTGTTTTGAACCGTTTGTATGAATGCATGGTAATTTACAATGTTCAATGTGTTTCTCCCTTAATTATCCCTTGAATGGTGAATTGGTGATGAGCAAAATCAAGAAGGTTAGGGTAGATTAACGCCTTGAATGTTCATGTGAATGAACTTATTGGAAGTACATGGAATAAAAAGATAAGAGTGGATAGCATGTTTTCTTCTGAACAAGAGGCTCATCCTTGAGGTGAACATGGTATTATTGGCTCGTATCAGAGGGTAGTATCCAGATGAGCAGATGAGTGAGAGTGGGTACCATGCCGGTATAGTACATGGATTTCTAAAGTCTCCTATATGTCATGAATGAAAGGGCGAGAAATAAGACCATCTGGAATGTGTGACAATGAAATTCCGTTTGAATGTGTACAGTGATATGATGGAGGTGTATGGCCAACACATTACCAATGGTATGATATCGAAGGAGGGTTGAGGACTGAGGATTGGTTTGAAGATATGATAACCGTATGAAACTGAGATCCTTGAATGCATATTTATTTGTGGATTTAACGTTGATGTATTTATTTATAACTTTCTTTATCTTTGCAAATTTATGTGTGAATCTGTGATGAGGATGAATTGATTATTTTGGATTCAATTGTATAGTCCATGTGATAAGTTGGTGAGTTGATCGTTGAAGTTTTAGCTATGCATAAAACAAATATGGAGTTGATAAACTGATTGTTGAGAAATTTCTAAGTGAGAAATCTAAGATTGTTAGCTTGGTCGAGTTACTGCCTATGCAGTACCACTACAACGGTCCTTTTTTGCTGTGGTGAGACCACTATCATGGTCTTACCATCATTATAGCGATGCCTAATCCAGTGAGTAGGCCAACTTTAAATCTTACTCTGAATTATTCCAGAATTTAATTTACTTGGTGATTATCGATTTTAGTGATTGTAGGTTGTTATTTTACAAGTATATACGTTATTATTTAAGGTAGGTAAATGATTCCTACTAGTATATTTTGTCATATTAATGCTACTCCAGCACTTGTTTTCTGAGTGCAAACTACGACCCAGGAAGTTCTACTCAATCCCATCTGTAGAAGCAACAACGAGTTACCTAACGGGGAGCTGATATCCTTTCTAGGCTGCAGCAAATCCTCTTAGAAGAAGAAGTCTTTGATTCATAGATGAAATTTTATTTATTTTTTATCACTCGTAGACAATGGTTAAGTAGATGTCCTAAGTATAAAGACTTTCCGTTTCTGGGATTGTAATAGATAGAGGTTGCAGAGATTTACTTTTGTGTTTTATAATACTTTTGCATTTTTCTTTGAGAGTGTTTAATTGAAAGTAGAAATGTTGTTATTGGATGAATTAATCGGGATGATTTGGTTCGATCGGGGGTAGGGGGGTTGATATAGGTGCCAATCATGACCACTTGAATTGTGAAAAATATTGGACCTCGTTTAATTGATGAAGTATTGAAAAATACAAGTTGCTAGCGAAGTCCAGCTACTTCCTAGAGTAGTACCACTCCAAATGTATATTCATCCATCTATCAGTTGTGTCTTCTTTAGTAAATGAAAGAGGGACTCGTTTCATAGGTAGCAACGATAGGAAACTGCAACGTGGCCTAGATAGAGTGCAGGCTAGCCCTTGTGTCTAAACTCGATAGTGTAAAAGGGGTGCATTTCTAAATGACTTGGGTATTAGAGATTAAGTGATCTATGGATTAATTGTCAAGTTGTATGTTAAAAAATGATTTATTAATTGCATATTAAGTTTATGTTGTTGCTGAACTAATTTTAGTCGACCGATGGTGCCTAATAGTACGTGTGGTGTACCAATACTACCTTGTTGCACCTTTTTCGCTGTAGGTTGTGGCAGGTGATTGCAGTTTTATGATTGACATGGAACTACTCACCACGGTCTACACATTTTTTTCAAGGTGAAGTTTTGTCATTTTCTTATTATTAGTATCTCAAGTAGAGCTCTTCTACCTGTCTAGACTAGGTCTCGGAGAGTTATGGTTTCTAGAGGGATTGTATTATAAATAATAAAGTATTGTTGATATATGTATATTAATAAGAAATTTAATAGTTATATATGTTTTTTCAAAAAGGGGTTCTCCTATCAAGCTAGAGTTATTGTAGGTGCTCGCACGACCCACCTTTTTTGGGTCATGTCATCATTGTAGTTGAACTTAAATGGTACCACCTGAATATAATGAGCTCCAAATTGTGTCTTAATTGAACCATTGAATCCATATCATAATTTTAAAATCATTACAAAAAGATTCATTGCATTTCTAGTTCGTACGAAGAAGTTAGGGTCTTTTTAACGCGAAGTTTGTTGCTGTCATTTGGTGCTCACAAATGCAATATTTTTGGTTGCAAAAGTGAAGGTCGCTGAGCATAAAATTTTCAAATTTTGTGACTTTAGTGTTTCCGATTGAGTCGATTTGTGATGTGTTTTTCTTGGGTGAAAGTTGGCTATGCAATTCTACCTTTTTCTTGTTTATTTTCTGAGGATACCCATTATACTTTCATTTTTTTATTCATGAACTTGATATAAAAGCTGAGATTTTGTGCCCCAAAGATAAGTGATTGAAAATTGTTCGTTTGAAGGTCGACTTGTGATTAGATTTTATTAACTTTTAGAATTTAAGGTACTTATGTTACGGGTAAACTTATTTTGGCATCAAATTATTGATTTGTCAATTATTTCATCGAGTATAGCATGGAAATTTGAGATTTTAGGCCTAAAGTTAAGAGACCATTTTTTGATGATTTCAAGGATTATTCGAACTCTGTTTTTGATGAATTTTCAGATTTGGGTTCCTTACCTTTTGGCTAAATGGATTTTGAAAAAAAAATATGTTTTAAGGAGCTTAGAGTTGACTTTTGTGTTGACTTTTTAGGTCCGGGAATAAATGTATGTCAATATGAATGGCTATAGACTCATATACTTACGTAGATTACATATTTGACCAGATTTGGACTATTTAGAGACTTTGAGATAGGGCATAGTGGTAACTTAACATTTTCAAACTCCGGTTAAGATAAGTTGAGACTTTTTTTTGACTCTTTATGAAGTGTTAATGTACAGATTGATTGTTTAATGGGGAGTAATGGATAACGGGGGTCCCGTATAAAT
>JACEIK010000882.1:9481-21371 GCA_018107945.1 Datura stramonium
CAAAGAAACCAAATACTTCCCAGAGGAGCACATTGCAAGGGAGCCGCTGGCATAGGAATTCCTGAGAATCGTACACCAGATTGACACTGCCGAGCTGAACTTCATCTTCAAAGAGCCTAAGGAGTGCAATCTCCATCCGATTCGGGAGTTCTATACCAATTGGAACCCGACCTTTGGGTCATTTGATTCAGTTATGATGTTCAGTTATGCTCAGATCATGATTTCAGAAAATAGCATGAAAGCCCTACTCTTAGATTCTTATCTTGATTATGTTTTATATTGTGCATGTTTAATGATTTTACTTACTTAAGAGGTTTTACTTACGTTGCATACTCGGTACATTCCACGTACTGAATGCATACTCTATATTGTATAATTTAATGATACAAGCTTCGATATTCAGACTCAGCCTCGTTGCTAGCAAGCCTTCTGGAGTACCATATCTAGTCTCAGTTGGTGAGTCCTCATCTGCCGAGGACAATTCCTTATAAGTTATCGCTATATTTTCAGTTTCATACTGAGAGAGTTAGTTGGGGTCTTGTCCCGTCAACTTATCAATAATAGAGGCTTTTCAGACATAGATTGTATTCAGCTTTAGACTTGTGTTGTATGTTCAGATTTCATGTTATGTTCAAACTTTTGCTATGTTTATTATGATGATATGTCGCTTTTATTGATTGATTTAGATGTATTTTCATGCCATGGGTTTACTTGGAGCCTCTCGGGGCTCCTTGTCCCATGTCTCGATCCGAGCCCATGTTCGGATCGTGACAACAACAACCCTTTGTATTACACAATGGGTCATTGTGACCACTCATGGTGTCAAGTTCAGTAATCCTTAGAATTGTTCCAGTGAAGTTAACAACACGACACAATGACCCGTTGGATCTGCTAACGAGTCAGTGTGTTGCCGGTTGTCAGCCCCCCCTCCCCCTCAAAAGATTTCTATCCGGTGACAACGGGAGGAACCAACAACCTGTTGGTTCATCCAACGAGTCGTGGTACCTCTTGTTTCCAGTTCTAGTGAGCCTAGAGCCCATGCATCAAGACCAATGACTAGTCCCAACGAGTCGTGGTCCCAACCAGCGACTCGTTGAGTGACCCGTTGGTCCCCTGTCAGCAGTTTTTCCAGATTTTTTTCCAGGGATATTTTTGTAATTTTCCACCTTTTTAACCCCTAAAATATGTCGTTTTGGGTTATTTTAAGGTTATTATAGGGTTAATCAATGATTACTTCAACCCTCTGATCACCTCAGGAAATCATTTCGTAAGTTATCTCTTAGAAACTCTCAGAGAAAGAACTAGGGCACTCAGATCTTCTTAGATCAAGATATTTTTCTCTAGAAATTCTTCACCAGGTATGTTGGAATTCAACAAGGGAATTGTTCTTCCCTTGTTTCCCCAAAACCCTTTTTAAATTTTCTATCAATTATAGCCCTGTGGTTTCGAAATGTAGAAGGGTTTTAGACAAAATTCTTTAAATTTCAATTGGAATATTACTCATGATATTAGCTGCTTTATTATTCCCAATTTCTAGAAATTTTGCAGAACTAGTATCTAGTAGAATGATTTAGCCCTAGTTTCTCAGTTCAGTAAATTCGAATCTTGCATGTTGGAGTAGTTTTCCCTTTTGCTTGATTCTATCAGTTTTGAGATTCCTATATTATTGTTATATGTTGAAATCTCAGTCAGATGCATGTTAGTCCAGTCTCAGTCAAATTATTAGCATATTCAGTATTATTTAGAAATGTCAGCTGATCAGTTTGATTACAGTCTTTTCTTGAGGTGTTAGTGGTGCCTCCCAATTATCAATTATTAGACTCATATATAAGATTTTAGTGGTTCTTTAGACGGTTATGAAACTTCTAGATGAGCTCTCTAAACAGTCTTAGAACTATCAACTTCATATTTTGATTTGTTCTTTAGACGGTTATGATGCTTCCAGATAAGCAGCTCTAGCCAGTCTTAGAACATCAGTTATAGAATCTAGTCTGATATGACTCTAAGGGTACTTCCAAATAGGTATTCCTGACTTAGTCTTGGGTCCCAATTTTGAGCTATCAGCTTAGTAGTCAGTCTAGGACTATCAAGTGGGAGTAGGACTTAGCACTGAGTGGACCGGGGTTCCAGCGCACCCAGATTCCCAAAACTACATTGCCACCATAGGTTATTATATTGGCCCTATGGCCCCACTTGTGATCACCCAGTTTATGCCTTTGTACCCTGGCAAGGTATATTAGGTCCTACTGATGGGGTGTATACATCAGACTCCACGTTTAGCTCATGTGGTTATATGTCAGTTATTGACTATCCCACTAGTCAGTACAGTTTTAGTTTAGCTCAGCTAAGAACAGTTTCAGCTTATTAAGTTCAGTTCAGTACAGTTAGCTCCGATCAGTATCTCAGATTCAGGACATGTCCATTACCATCAGACAGGGTCATTTCGACCATTTCAACTATATTTCAGTTTTAGTATTTTAGTTGGTCATTTCATGTCATTAAAACTTAGTTATTTATTCCTTTATGTTATATTTTCTCCCAATTACTCGGTACATTCAAAGTACTGATGCATACCTTTTATGTTATATCGTATAATGATAAAGCCGCAAGTTCTCAGTCTCAACACCATTAGCATATCTTCTCCAGGTAATAGCAGCAGTACTAATGGTGAGTCCTCATATTTTAAGGACAATATATATTTTTCTTCAGTTATTTTGATTTAGATAAACTTTAGAGTTAGCGGGGGCTTGTCCCAGCTACTCATCAGATGTAGATGACTCTCAAACATAGATTCAGACTTTAAGTTTTGCTTTCAAATGTAAATTCTTTTATTATTAAGTTTTCCTTAATGGTTTTATTATTTAAGCTTCCGCTATGATTACTCAGATTACTAGTGTTATGATAAACCATGGGTTGGCTTGGGGTTACTTGTGACTCCAAGTACTGTGTCTCATCCAGGGTATAGACTCAGGCCGTGAAAAACTTGGTATCAGAGCACTAGGTTTAGAGTATCCTAGGATTTCTGAAAGACGCGTCAAGTAAAGTCCTTTTCATAGGTGTGAAGCTTACCACACTTATGATGGGGAGGCTACAAGACGTTAATAGGAAAACTTCCTTTTGTTCATACTCTTTATCGTGTGTTGAATTTCAATTCCAGAAACGTTCTCCTAGATCATGCTCTATTTTTTTCAGTGTGAAATCATGCCTCCAAGACACGAAAATAGAAGAAGGGCTGGAAACGCTAACCGATCCGCCCCACTTGCTCCAGCAGCCCCGCAGGACGACCAAGTATCCTCATCAAAGTTCAGAGTGGCAATTCAGCTGCTGGCACAGATAGTTACAAACTAGGTGAACCAGCAGGTGGTTCCGATTAACACAAATGGATCCGCAACAGCTGCCCGAGTTTGGGACTTCACCCCAATGAACCCTCCAGCCTTCCATGGATCTAAAGTGGGAGAGGACCCATAGGAGTTCATGGACGAGATACAAAAGATCACCTGGATTATGGGTGTTAGCTCCACTGAGAGCGTTGAGCTGGTTGCCTACTAGTTGAAAGGGGTAGCCCAGATCTAGTACGATTAGTGGAAGGAAGGGAGATTGGCGGGAGTGTATCCGATGGAGTGGGAGGAGTTCACAATAGCCTTCCTAGATAGATTCTTCCCCCAGGAGTTAAGGAAGGCTAAGGTGGCAGAATTTATGAATTAGAAATAGGGTAGAAGGACGTTAGAAGATATGCACTTGAGTTCACACAATTGTAAAAATATGCTCCGGAGATGGTAGCCAAGCCAAGGGATCGCATGCTGAAGTTCGTTAACGGAGTATCAAACTTGGTTCTTAAGGAGTGCAGGACTGTAATGCTTATCAAAGATATTGACATCTCCATCCTCATCGTGCATGCCCAGTATATTGAGGCAGAAAAGCTGAAAGACTTGGAGTGGGAGAATAAGTGGTCTAGGATGGGACAATCATATTGTGGCCACCAGAGGTCTGGCGGTAATAGCTTCCCACAATAGTAGCAACAGAGGGCTCCAACACCCACTTTATCCAGCACCCCTATTTTTCAATCCCATAAGGATCGGAAGGGTGTTGCATCTGGCTCACAATCCCAGAGTTGCAGCGCCAGCAACCGCTATCCAGCTTTCCCCAACTGTGGCAAGAACCATCCAGGGGAATGCCTTCAGGGCCGAGGGTTGCTTTAGGTGTGGACAACTAAGTTATCAGCTCAGAGAATGCCCATCAGCATGACGGGGGAGATCACAGTCTACCACTTTAGTAGCTCAAGTAAGCCGACCACCTCAGCAGGCCAACACTTCAGGTACGGATGGTGGTCAGTGGCAAAACCATTTTTATGCTTTGTCCTCTCGTCAGGATTAGGAGAGGTCACCCGATGTGTTCACGGGAATGTTACGTCTTTTCCATTTAGTTGTGTACGCCCTTCTAGATCCAGGAGCCACACTATCGTTCATGAATCCTTATGTAGCTATCAGTTCAGAAGTCCTCTTAGAACCATTCTTAGTTTCTACCTCAGTTGGTGAGTTAGTTAGAGCCAGCTGGGTGTATAGAAACTGCCAAGTCTCAATCTCGAATACGGTCAGTCCAGCTGATCTTGTAGAGTTAGACATGCTTTATTTGGATTTCACTCTTGGAAAGGATTGGTTACACTCCAGTTATGCCTCAATCGACTGCGGAACTAGAGTCGTCAGATTTTAGTTCCCTAGTGAGCCAGTTTTAGAGTGGATTGGCAGTAGTTAAGCGCCTAAGGGTCGATTTATTTCCTACCTTAAGGAAAGAAAACTTATTTATAAAGGGTGTATTTATCATTTAGTTCGGGTCAAAGATTCCAGCTCTAAGACCCCAACTATCAAGTCAGTTCCAGTTGTCAGTGAGTTCCCTAACGTGTTTCCTGAAGATCCTCCAGGAGTTCCTCCTGAGCAGGAAAGAGACTTCGGCATAGACCTTCATCCAGACACTCAATCCATCTCCATGCCTCCTTATAGAATGGCTCTAGCTATGCTCATGGAGTTTAAGGAGCAACTAAAAGACCTCCTTGATAAAGGTTTCATCAGGCCCAGCATCTCTCCATGGGGCGCTCTAGTATTATTCGTGCGAAAGAAAGATGGTACCCTTAGAATGTGTATCGATTACCGTCAGTTGAATAAGGTCATAGTTATGAATAGGTATCCCCTACCCAGGATTGACGACTTGTTCGATCAGCTTCAGGGAGCCAGTTGTTTCTCTAAAGTATATCTCAGGTCGAGGTATCATCAGCTAAGAGTCAGGGAATGTGACATACCGAAAACAGCTCTCAAAACTCGGTATGGTACTACAAATTCGTGGTTATGTCCTTTAGACTAACTAATATCCTCACAGCTTTCATGTACCTGATGAACATGGTTTTCAAGCCATATCTAGACATGTTCGTCATTGTATTCATTGATTACATTCTGGTATACTCCAGAAGCTGGGAATAACATGCTAACCATCTGAGGATAGTACTACAGACGCTTAGAGACTCCTAGTTGTTCGCTAAGTTTAGCAAATATGAATTCTGGTTAAAGTCTATAACTGTTCTTGGTCACATGGTCTCGGGTGAGGACATTCAAGTAGATCCTCAAAAGATAACAGCAGTGAAATACTGGCCAAGGCCTACTTCCCCAACCGAAATCAGAAGTTTCTTAAGTCTATCCGGTTATTACCGGTGTTTAATGGAAGGTTTTTCCTCTATTGCATCTCCTCTGACTATGTTGTCTTAGAAAAAGGTGAAATTTCAGTGGTCAGATGAATGTGAGAAGAGTTTCCAAGAGTTGTAGACTCGACTCACTACTGCTCCAGTATTAACCCTACCAAAAGGAACAAATGGGTTCGTACTGTATTGTGACGCTTCCAAAGTTGGACTTGATTGCGTTCTGATGCAGAGGGGTAATGCTATACCCCGAAAGCCCAAATATCAGACTCGAAATTTGAAACGAAGAAAACAAGATTTTCTGCACTAGGTCACAGAACGGGTCATCATGTGACCCGTCAGGTTGGCCACGAGTCATTAAGTGAATAATGGTGAGGGGTGTTGACTTACATGGAAAATTCAAATTTGGGGTGACCACGAGTCGTGGTCAGCCCCCACGAGTCCTCAGGTCACCCCTGGTCAAGGGCATTTCGAAGGTGAAGGAGAAGTTGGTCGTGTACCTCATGATTGGACCCCACGAGTCATGGTCAAACACCACGATTCTCTAGTGGAGTCGTGGTCAGCTTTTGGCGAGTGACTTGATATGTTGGGCAGTAAAGGTAATGATAGGTGACCACGAGTCATGGTCACCAATTACGATCCATTAGTCACTCGTCTGTCAAAGTACACCCCAAAGTTAGTGGGTGATCAGAGGGTGCGAGTGAGTAGGTTTGTTCATGGGGTGGCAGACTAACTAGATAAGGATGGAAGAGCCACCATGCTCCATCAGGATATGGATTTCCCTCGGATAGTTTTGTATTCCCAGTAGATGGAGGTAGTGCATCTGAGGGAGAGAGAGGCCAAGAGGGCCAAGATCGACAGCTATAGGTTCTCTCAACCGAGGCCAGGTGGTGGACACCGATAGCAGTCCCACCATAGATCTTCACCCCCAACATCTTCAGTGATGAGTGTGCCATCTAGACCTAGGCACGACAAGAGAGGACGAGCATTAGGCTTGGGGTCAGCGTAGCAGGCCCGTGGATTCAAATATCGTAGTATGTGGCAGGTGTGTTCGGGGTTACACGGGTCAGTGTTTGGCATGTATAGGTGCATGCTTCGTGTGCAGAAAGCCCGGACATATGCTTAGAGACTACCCCACAGCTAGATAGGGCCATGATAGGGGCCGAGGCCCAGCTTCTAGTTCAGCAGCTCCACCCGCACACCCAGCCCAGCAGGGGGCATCTACTAGAAAAGGTGGCGGTCAGCACTAAAATAGATTCTATGCATTAGCATCCCGCCAGGAGCAAGAGATCTCCCTGGATGTAGTCACTAGTATGTTACGAGTTCTCAATTTTGATCTATATGCTTTATTAGATCAGGGGCTACCTTGTCTTTTGTGACGCCTTACGTGGCTAGTAGTTTTGGAGTCAGTCTTAAAATATTGTCAGAACCCTTCTTAGTCTCTACTCCAGTAGGTGATTTAGTCGTAGCTAGATGGGTGTATAGAAGTTGCCCGGTCACAGTCCTTTAAAAAGTCAGCTCAGCCGATCTAGCAGAGTTAGCCATGAATGATTTTGATGTTATCCGCATCATGGATTGGCTATTTTCATGTTATTCGTCAGTTAATTGTAGAACCCGGGCAGTAGAGTTCAAATTTCCGGGTGAGCCAGTTATAGAGTGGAAGGGTAGTTCAGTTGTGCCTTTAGGTCGTTTCATTTCCTAATGTAAGGCCAGAAAGATGATCTCCAAGGGTTGCGTGTACAATTTAGTTTGGGTTAAGGATACTACATCTGAAACCCCTACTATCCAATTAGCCCTAGTAGTATGCAAGTATCCAGAAGTCTTCCCAGATGATCTACCAGGAGGGAGATTTATTTCGGTATTGACCTTCTTCCCAATACGTAACCTATATCTATCCCTCCTTACAGAATGGCTCCAAGTGAGTTGAAGCAGCATTTTAAAGACCTTTTAGATAAGGGGTTCATCAGACCGAGTAAATCCCCATGGGGTGCACCAGTTCTCTTTGTCCCAAAAAAAGATGGTTCTCTACGTATATGTATTGATTATCGGCAATTAAATAAGGTCACCATCAAGAACAGGTATCCTCTACCCAGGATTGATGATCTTTTTGACCAGCTCCACGGTGCCAAGTGCTTTTGGAAGATAGACCATAGATTCAGGTACCATCAACTTAGGGTTCAGGAGAGTGACATCCCGAAGATAGCTTTCAGGACTCGGTAGGGTAATTATGACTTTGTAGTTATGTCTTTTGTACTAACAAATGCTCCTACAACTTTTATGGACTTAATGAACGGGGTATTCAACCCATACTTGGATATGTTCGTGATTGTGTTTATTAATGACATCCTAATATACTCTCGGAGCGAGGAGGAGCAAGCCGCTCATTTGAGGGTGATACTACAGACTCTCAAGGATCGCCAACTATATGCTAAATTCAGCAACTACAAATTTTGGTAGAACTCGGTGGAACTTTTGTTTCATGTGGTGTCGAGTGAGCGCATAAAGGTGGCCTCTAAGAAAATAGAAGTGGTGAAGAATTGGCATAGACTGGTGAATCCTTCAGATATTAGAAGTTTCTTGGGTTTAGTTGGGTACTATCGGAGATTTGTTAAGGGTTTTTCATCTATTGCAGTTCCATTGACCAAATTGACCCAAAATAAAGTGAAATTCTAATGGTCGGATGCTTGTGAAAGGAGCTTTCAGGAATTGAAGACTCGACTTACCATAGCACCGGTGTTAACCCTATTCGAGGGTACTGACGGGTTTGTGGTATATTTCGATGCTTTGAGGATCGGTCTTGGTTGTGTATTGATGCAGCAGGGTAAATCTGTAGAATACGCTTCCAGACAGCTGAAAGTTCATGAGAAGAATTACCCGACCCACGATCTTGAATTGGCGGCGGTGGTATTTGCATTGAAGATTTAGAGACACATATTTTGATAGGGTCCATGTAGATGTGTTTACGGACCACAAGAGTCTACAATATGTGTTTACCTAGAAGGATCTAAATCTAAGCCAAAGAAGGTGGTTGGAGCTACTCAAGGATTATGATATGAGTGTCCTTTACCATCCGGGTAAGGCCAATGTAGTAGCAGACGCACTTAGTAGACTCTCTAAGGAGAGTGTGTCCCATATGGATGAGGGGAGGAAGGAGCTGGTGAAGGATGTGCATCAACTTGCAAGGTTAAGAGTTCATTTGGTTGACTCAACCGATGATGGTATTATTGTTCAGAATAGAGCAGAATCATCCTTGGTGACTAATGTAAAATCTAGGCAAGATGAGGACCCTATTTTGGTAAATTTAAATAAAGCCATTAAGAATCAGAATGTAGAGGTATTCTCCAAAGGGGGAGATGGTGTGCTTTAATATCAGGGTTGGTTGTGTGTCCCAGACGTTGATGATTTGAGAAATCGGATGTTGCATAAGGCTCACGGTTCCAGATATTTGATACATCCAGGCGTCACCAAGATGTACCGTGACCTACGGGAAGTCTATTGGTGGTATGGAATGAAGAAGGACATCACATAATATTTAGCTAAGTGTTCAAATTGTCAACAAGTGAAGGTTGAGCACCATAGACAGGGAGGTGTACTTCAGGATATTTGTGTCCCTACTTGGAAGTGGGAAGAAATCAATGTGGACTTCATCATAGGGTTTCCTTGCACTCGTCAGTAGAATGACTCCATTTGGGTGGTCGTGGATAGGTTGACCAAAGCAGCTCATTTTCTACCGGTAAAAACCACTGATTCAACGGAGGATTATGCCAAAATATACATCCGAGAGCTAGTTTGGTTGCAAAGAGTTCCCTTGTCCATCATATCCGACAGAGGTACTCAGTGTACCTCTCAATTCTGGAGATCATTTCAAAAAAGACTGGGTACTCAAGTCAAGCAAAGTACAACATTTCACCCGCAAACGGATGGTCAACTTTAGCGGATAATTCATACTCTCAAGGACAAGTTGAGAGCATGTGTGATTGACTTCAAGGGTAGTTTGGATGACTATTTGCCTCTTATTGAGTTCACATACAATAACAACTACCATTCTAGCATTCAGATGGCTCCGTTTGAGTCTCTCTATGGGCAGAGATGTAGATCGCCTATTGGTTGGTTTCAGGTCGGTGAAGCTGTGATGATAGGACCAGATTCAGTCCACGACGCCATGGAGAAAGTTCAACTCATACGTGACAGGTTGAAAATAACTTAAAGTCACCAAAAGTCCTATGCTGATGTGATAAGGAGGGAACTTGAGTTCGAAGTTGATGATTGGGTGTTTCTAAAGGTGTCTCCCATGAAGGGGGTGATGAGGTTCGGAAAGAAAGGAAAACTCAGTCCCCGTTACCTAGGCCTGTACCGGATTGTGAAACGGGTTGGCAAGGTGGCATATGAATTGGAGTTTCCCTCAGAATTAGCATCCGTTCATCCTGTTTTTCATGTATGACTCTTAAATAAATGTTTGGGTGATCCATCTTTAGTTGTCCCGGTGGACAGTGTTGGTGTGATAGACAACCTTAGTTATGAGGAGGTTCTGGTGGAAATACTAGATCGTTCGGTTCGAAGGCTAAGAAACAAGGAAGTAGCTTTAGTTAAAGTTTTATGGATGAATCAGCATGTTGAGGGAGCTAAATGCGAAGCCGAAGCAGATATGATGGATAGACGCCCACATTTATTTCCTACAGGCTCAGTTCCATCATGAGGTATCAGTTTTTGCCCTAAAACTCTATTCAGTTTCATGTTCAGTTCATGTGCCCCAGTTTCTTTCATGTATGTGGATGTATGTATGATTCATGAATTCAGTTTAGGAATGTAGTTTGATTTGGAGTTAGTCATTCCGTCAGTTATTTCAAGGGGGAGATATTGTTATACCCCAAAAGCCCAAAGATCATACCCCCGAGTTGAAACGGAAAAAATAGGATTTTCTGCACCAGGTCATAGAACGGGTCATCATGTGGAGCGTTAGTTTGAGCACGAGTCATTAAGTGGCTCGTGGTGAGGGGTGTTTTGTTACCTAGAAAGTTCAAATTTAGGGTGACCACGGGTGTGACCACGAGTCGTGGTCATCCCCCATGAGTCGTTAGGTCACCCATGGTCAATGGCATTTGGAAGGTGAAGGAGAAGTTGGCAGTGTACCTCATGATCGGACCCCACGAGTCATGGTCAGACACCACGATTCGTTAGAGGAGTCGTGGTTAGCTTTTGGAAAGTGACTTGAGATGTTGGGCAGTGAAGGTAACAAATGGTGACCACGAGTTGTGGTCACCGATGATGATCCGTTAGGTCCCTAGTGGGGACCCTTTGTGGAAATGTGGCAGTGCACACAATGACAAAAGAAGATGACTCATTCCCCTGGCAACGACTTGTCCAGTCCCTCATGGGGACTGGCAGTCAGTTATTTTCTACGAATCTAGTTAGGGCTTTTCCATAACTAAACTACATCATTTTAGGCTATGAATGGTGAGTATTAAGAGAGGTAAATTCATCCTAGGCTATTCCTACTCATGCATGCAAACTTAGAGAGCTAGAGAGGTGATCAAGCTTAATTCCTTCAAGTTTTTCTTCAATTCTTAATTGGGAAATCAAGGGAGTGGTGAAATTAGTCAATCTTAGGTATGTAAGGCTATGAACGGGTGAATTTGTTCACACCCATTCCCAAGCCCTCTGTAATCATGAAAATCCATATGTTGATCCTATTGGGTTTTAACCCAATGCATGAATTTCTTAGTTTTCTACATAGGTATGATCTATGTATATTTCTACTATTGAATTATGATTCATGGGAAAGTTTTACAATGTTTTCAATTATAAATCATGTTTCATGTTTTATAAACTATAATGCCCATCCATGAGAAGTTCATGAAAGTTGAGATTTATTATGAATGTTCAAGTATGATGAGACATTTATGATGAAAAGCATGTTTTCAAGTTACCCATGTTATTGATCATATTTTCAAGTGAATAAAGCATGTTCAAGCATGTTTATGTATTGGGAAAGATCATATGTTCAAGTATAATCTATGATTTCAAGTTAATTAGCTTACCACATGGTTTTAGAGTCAAGACTCCCAATTATGTTCAACTTGTGGTATGGTTTGAGCAAGGCTCCTCATGTATGATTTATGATTTCATATGTATATGATTATTCAGCTTCATTAATAGATGATGGTCAGCTTTGTTGAAAAATGATGGAGATCATATGCATATTTTTGG
>JACEIK010000882.1:21690-35854 GCA_018107945.1 Datura stramonium
ATTTCAGCTTTGGGTCATTTGATCCAGTTATAATGTTCAGTTATGTTGAGATTATGTTTTCAGAAAATAGCATGCAAGCCCTACTCTCAGATTCTTGTCTTGATTATGTTTTATATTATGCATTTTTTAGATGATTTTTACTTAAGAGATTTTACTTACCTTGTATACTCGGTACATTCCACATACTGATCGCATACTCTATGTTGTATCGTTTTATGATACAGGCTTCGATCTTCAGACTCAGCCCCACCATTAGCCAGTTCTGGAGTTAGCATCCAGCTTTAGTGGTGAGTCCTCATCTCCCGAGGAATTTGCTATAAGATATCCTTATACTTTCAGCTTTCAGGCTTGTTGGGTTAGTCGGGGGTGTTGTCCCATCAACCCATCAGTTATGTAGAGGCTTTCATACTGTATGTAGTAATCAGCTCGTCATGTATTATGTGAATTCTGATTTCTATGTTATGTTATGAATAGACTTCCATTATGATCATTATGTTAAGTCTTTCGCATTTATTGACCGAGTTAGATATATGTTCATGCCATGGGTCGAATTGGAGTCTCTCAGGTCTCCTTTTCCCGTGTATCGGTCCGGGCCTATGATCGGGTCGTGGTAGGTAAGGTGGTAGCTTACGCCTCCAGACAGCTCAAGGTTCATTAAAAAAGCTAACTTAATCATGACCTTCAATTGGTAGCAATGGTATTTGCGTTGAAAATATGGAGGCATTACCTTTACGGGGCTATCATGGATGTTCTCACCGATCACAAGAGCCTTTAGTATGTGTTCAGTCAGAAAGATTTATATCTCCACCAGAGAAGGTGGTTGGAACTATTGAAGGATTACGAAATGAGTGTGTTGTACCATCTGGCCAAAACCAATGTGGTGGATGATGCCCAAAGTAGGATGTCTATAGGGAGCATGGCTCATGTTGAAGAGAGCAGAAAAGAACTGGCAAAGGATATTCACAGGTTAGTTTAGTTGGGAATGTAATTAGTTGATTCCGCTGAGAGTAGAGTAGTAGTGCAGAGTATATCAGATTCCTCATTAATCATTGAAGTTAAGTCAAGGCAGGATGAAGATCCCATATTTCTTAAGCTAAAGGAAGAAATTCTCAGAAAAGAAGTGGAGGCTTTCTCTAAAGGAGGAGATGGTGTGCTCCATTACAAGGGTAGACTATATGTGCCGAATATGGGTGACTTGAGACAGCAGATACCAGCTGAAGCACACAGTTCGAGATATTCTATCCAACTAGGTGCCACTACGATTTACCGTGATCTACGAGATATTTACTGGTGGATCGGAATGAAAAGACAGAGAGCCGAATTTATGGCTAAGTGCCCGAACTGCCAGCAGGTTAAGGTGGAACATCAGATACCAGGTGGTATGACTAAGGATATCAGCATACCCACATGGAAGTGGGAAGAAGTAGATATGGACATTATTACAGGACTACCTCGTACTCGTCGGTAGCATGACTCAATCTGGGTGCTAATAGACCGGATGACCAAGTCAGCACTTTTCCTCCCAGTAAAAACAACAAACTCAGTTGAGGATTATGCTAGGCTTTATGTCCGAGAGTTTGTCAAATTGCATGGGGTGCCCTTGTCCATTATTTCAGATAGAGGTACCCAGTTCACCTTGAATTTCTGGAAGTCATTTCAGAAAGGACTCGGTACCCAGGTGAAGCTCAACACAACTTTTCACCCACAGAAAGATGGACAAGCTGAGAAGACTATCCAGACCTTGGAAGATATGTTGAGACTGTGTGTGATCGATTTCAAGGGCAGTTAGGATGATCACCTACCTCTCATCGAGTTGGCGTACAACAACATCTACCACTCCAGTATCCTGATGGCCACGTTTGAGGCATTATATAGTAGGATGTGTAGCTCTCCTATAGGGTGGTTTGAGAAAGGTGAAGCTACCTTGATAGGGCCAAAATCCGTTCATAAAGCTGTACAGACGGTGTAACTTATCAGGGAGAGGTTTAAAACAGCGCAAAGCCGACAGAAATCCTATACTGACGTGAGGAGAAGAGAGTTAGAGTTTGCAGTAGATGATTGGTTTTATCTGAAAATTTCACCCATGAAAGGGGTGATGAGGTTTGGGAGGAAAGGGAAACTCAATATAAGATATGTGGGACCCTAAAGAATTTTGAAGCGAATTGGCAGTGTGACATATGAGTTAGAATTACCTCTCGAGTTAGCATATGTGTACCTAGTCTTCCATGTGTCACTATTGAAGAAGTGCATCAGTGATCCAACTTCAATTATGCCACTAGACAGTGTGTGAGTGAAAGATAGTCTCTCTTACGAAGAGGTCCCAGTTCAGATCCTTAATCGTCTGGTTCATCAGTTGAGAAACAAGGAAGTAGTTTCAGTGAAAGTTTTTTGGAGGAACCAACCAGCTGAGGGAGTAACATAGGAAGCAGAAGCAGATATAATAGCAAGATACCCTCATTTATTCTCTTCCAGCTCAGTTCTAGCATCTGGTACTAAATTCCTCTTCAATACTCTATTCAGTTTCATACTCATCAGCTCTATTCAGATTTTCAATGTGCATTGTAGTTGCATAAGCTCTGTTAGCATTGTTAAGTCAGTTCGGAGTCAGTTACTCCTTCATAAACCAGCTCATAGCCTCAGTCTGGGAATTGCAGCTCTCTACCCTAGTTTTCAGTAGTTTTAGCCTTCATTCGAGGATGAATGATCCCAAGGGGTAGATGTTGTAACACACCAAAACTTTCCTAAATGAAACTCAGACCTTTCAAGAAAAATCTAGAAAAAACCAGGAAAAGTTGCCTCAAAATGACCGAGACAACAAGTCGTGGTTAGCTCCAACGACTCGTTGTGTCAGTCATTGTTTGGTTGTCACGACCCGAGAGTACACCCGAATCGTAAACACAGGACGAGGAGCCCCGAGGGACCCCAAGTCAATTTATGGCATGAGCATGTAACTAAACCATTCACATAAGGCAGAAGAATTAGCTTAATGATCATGAACAGAAAGAAAACTGAGGCATGAAATATAAGACGAAACAATACATGATCTAAATATAAGAACAAATAAACAATAGGTCTGAAAGCCTCTAATCATAAGTGATGGGTTGAAAGGACAAGACCCCAACCAACCCCAACATTCTGAAACAAAAGAGCCAAGATCTGAACATAAAGCCCTCGAATCATGAGGATTCACCACTGAGAACTGAGAGCAGAATAGAGAGCAAGCTAAGAACGATGCTGAACCTGAGATCCGGATCCTATGTAATGAAATGATACAACATAGGAAATATGCGGGACAGTACTTGGAATGTACCGAGTAGCAAGGTGTGTAAAAGAATACTTAAAAACATAAGAGTTATAGGAGTGGGACATCATGATCATAAAGACTAAAATCATAAATATGTCGTAAGGCTCAAGGTTTCCCAAAAGCATTCGTAAACCTCTCATAGTCACTACATGAGAGAAAAACATTTCATAAAACATGACATGATCCAAAATAACATAATCATATATGCATTAAAACAATGAGGAACAGTGGGAGATTTTTATAATTGACATACACCATATGAGCACACATGGAGCCCGACCTGCAAGCCTAGTCGGGAGGCCGTTCATACCTTGCCAAGGGTAGAACCATGAAAGGCGTGATATCACTCATGAAGGCCCCATAGGGCATAGGGGACAGTCACTGAGGAATTTCTAAACATAACCTACGGTGGCACGTAGTTCTAAGATTCGGGGCATACCCTCGACCCCGAACCTGCTCGGTGTTAAGTACTACTCCCAAAACACACAATTTGTTCAAAGAAATTCATACATGACACACATGGATAGTTAAATCGTGATAATCATAACATGCTTGAGAATTCATAATACTAGCCATAAAATCATGATCGTGGGTCGGCCAAAATCATAGTTCATGAACCATAAGCAACATGTGGCCATTGCCCATATTTTCAACATCCTTGAAATGCTTAAATTTTATAGAAAACATGATTATAGTAACATGAGAGATTGAAGACATGATGAAAATTCATAAATTCATATTATGCTTGAGAATGCACCATAACGATGAGCCTTACCAAAAAATCCTCATGATTTGGGCACCTATGGTTTTAGGGATTTTGTAATTAATCATTGAATAAAAGAAGTAAAAACAACCCAATAATTTGAAACTCATGATTTAGACATACTACTACAAGCTCATATAAATTTTCGAGGAATCATGCATTTGGCTTAAGACCCATAAATATTTAGTAACTTTAAAAATAGAATTTGGGGAAGAATTGGGCATTGATAGGGACTAAACCACCCATTCAAAACCGCACATACCTGGAATTAATTGGTTCATAGCTCCACTAAAAAGTCCAAGATGAAAATTCAGAGAATTTGAAGAACCCTAGGATCGCCTCCTACTCCCTTCTCTAACTCTTGCAAGAATCAAATGAGACTTAACATGAGTTATTTCCCCTTAAAAAACCCGGTCCTGACCTCAAAACAACATAGTTTAGGCCTTAGGGGTGTAGGAAATTACGAGAAGGCCCTTACTAATTCGCAGGAAAAATTTGTCAGGTGACCACAACGGGTGACTAAACTACTTGTCACCGTGGCCACAAGTCGTGGTCATCTTCCGTAAAGTACACTGCCTCATCCTTAATTAAATTTCCATAGGCTTGCTCACGACCCACCTCACGAGTCATTGGGACTGGCCACGACTCGTGTAGTCCCATCAGTTAGGTGCACTGGTCAGACCTCCCAAAAAACCCTTAATCAAACCACACAAGAGACCTAACGAATCATGGTAGTTGACCATGAGTCATTCCCACACCCGTGGGGACCTCAGATCCTCAGCCCATTCCATCCTCCCCACGATCCACCTGACGACTCGTGGGGGTCTCCTCATGAGTCGTCTAGTGACTCGTCCTGCACTGCTGGAATATTTTCCCAAATTTTTCCCCGTTTGACTCCCGGGTCTGATCCTTGGGTTCCCGAGGTATAACAATATCTCCCCCTGGGGAACATTTATCCTCGAATGTTTGAAACATGCAGAAAACTAAGGAACAAACAATCACCATATGCAAATACTGATCATTTAAGCAGAAAACTGACGGAACGTCTACCCCAGAAAAGAACTATATAGTTGAACTGAATTTAGACATTACATACATATATCATGTAATAAAACAAATTTGCACGCATGAAAGGAACATGAAAAAATGATTAGAGGTTTAGGGCAAAAGCTGGTACCTTAAACTAAAACTAGGCTGGTAGGGAACAAATGAGGGTATTTAGCCATCATATTCGCTTCAGCTTCCCACATAGCTCCCTCAACATGCTGATTTCTCTATAATAACTTTATTGAAGCTTCTTCCTTGTTCCTCAGCCTCCGAATGTGACAATCCAAGATTACAATGGGAATTTCCTCATAACTGAGGATACCCTTCACACCAACATTTTCCACCGGAACCACTAAGGCTGGGTCTCCTAAGCACTTTTTCAAGAGCGATGCATGAAATACAGGATGAACTAAAGTAAACTCCAAAGGTAAATCTAACTCATACGCTACTTTACCAACTCGTCTCACAATCCGTTATGGGCCAATATAGCGGGGGCTGAGTTATCCTTTCTTTTCGAATCTCATTACTCCCTTCATGGGGGATACCTTCAAAAACACCCAATCATTGCTCTAGACTCAAGCTCCCTTCTCCTCACATCCTCATAAGACTTTTGGTGACTTTGAGCCTTTTTCAGCCTTTCTCTTATCAATTGAACCTTCTCCATAGCCTCATGGACTAAATCTGGACCCACCAACGAAGTGTCACCGACTTCAAACCACCCAATGGGAGATCTACACCTTCGCCCGTAAAGAGCCTCGAACTGTGCCATTTGGATGCCAGAGTGATGGCTGTTGTTGTAGGCAAATTCAATAAGAGGCAAATGCTCATCCCAACTACCCTTGAAATCAATAACGCAAGCTCTCAACATGTCCTCGAGAGTCAGGATAGTCCGCTCTGCCTGACCATCTATTTGCGAATGAAATGTCGTGCTATGCTTGACCTGGGTACAAGTCCCTTTAGAAAAGATCTCCAAAACTGAGAGGTGAACTGAGTACCTCTATATAATATGATGGACAAGGGCACTCCATGAAACCTAACCAGCTCTCGGATGTATAATTTGGCATAATCTTTCGCTGAATCAGTGGTTTTGATAGGTAGAAAATGAGCAGCCTTGGTTAACCTGTCCACCAGAACCCAAATGGAGTCGTACTGCCTATGAGTGTTGGGTAAACTTGTAATGAAGTCCATGTTGATTTCTTCCCACTTCCAAGTAGGAATACTAATATCCTGAAGTACACCTCCCGCTCTCTGATGTTCAACTTTCACTTGTTGGCTATTCGGACACTTGGCTACGAATTATGCAATATCCTTCTTCATGCCATTCCACCAGTAGATTTCCCGAAAGGAATGATACGTCTTGGTGGCACCTGGATGGATAGAATATCTGGATCTGTGAGCCTCATGCAACATCCGACTCCTCAAATCACCCACGTTTGGAACACATAAGCGACCTTGTTACCGAAGCACACCATCTCCCCATTTGGAGAAGACTTCTACCTTCTGATTTTGAACAACTTCTTTTAACTTTACCAATGTTGGATCCTCATCTTGTTTAGCCTTCACCTCTATTACCAAGGACGAATCTAATCCATTCTGAACAACTACACCTCCATCAGTCGAGCCAACTAATTTAATTCCCAACCGTGCAAGTCGATGTACCTTCTTCACCAACTCCTTCTTGTCTTCTTTCACATTCGACACACTCTCCATAGAGAGTCTACTAATGGCATCCGCTACCACGTTGGCCTTACCCGGGTGGTAAAGGACACTCATGTCATAGTCCTTAAGTAGCTCCAACCACCTCTGTCGCCGAAGATTGAGATCCTTCTATGTGAGCACATATTGTAAGCTTTTGTAGTTAGTGAATACATCTATATGAACCCCATACAAGTAGTATCGCAATATCTTCAAAGCAAACACCACCATGACCAACTCAAGATCATGGGTTGGGTAATTCTTCTCATGAATTTCAGCTGTCTGGAAGCATATGCTATGAATTTCCCGTGCTGCATCAATAAACATCCCAGCCCGACTCTAGAAGCATCACAATGTACCACAAAGCCATCGGTACCCTACATTAAAGTTAACACCAGCGCGGAAGTGAGTCGGGCCTTCAATTCCTAGAAGCTCTTCTCACAAGCCTCCGACCATTAGAATTTCACCTTTTTCTGAGTCAATCTAGGTAATGGGGCTGCAATGGATGAGAAACTTTCTACGAAACTTCGATAATAACCCGCTACCCCAAAAATCTCCTAATCTCTGAAGGGTTTACTGGTCTCGGCCAGTCCTTTGCCGCCTCTATTTTTCGAGAATATACCCTCATACCTTCGCCTGACACTACATGTAAGAAGAATGCAACTAAATTCAGCCAGAACTCGCATTTCCTAAACATGGAGTATAGCCGGCTATCCTTGAGGGTCTGGAGTACCACTCTCAAGTGTGCGACATGCTCCTCCTCTCTCTTGGAGTATATCAATATGTCGTCAATGAACACTATCACGAACATGTCCATATATTCCTTGAATACCCTGTTCATCAGATCCATAAAAGCTGCAGGGGCATTGGTTAGTCCAAAAGACATAACAATGAATTCATAATGACCATATAGGGTACTGAAAGCAATCTTCGGGATGTCTCTCTCCTGAACCCTGAGCTGGTGATACCCAGACCTGAGGTCTATCTTGGAGAAACATTTGGCACCCTGAAGATAATCAAATAGGTCGTCAATCCTGGGTAAAGGGTATCTATTCTTGACGGTGACCTTGTTTAACTTGCTATGGTCAATACACATTCGAAGAGAACCATCTTTCTTCCGAACGAACAAAACTAGGGCACCCCATGGAGACTTACTCGGTTTAATGAAACCCTTATCCAACAACAACTGCTCCTTTAACTCTTTTAGCTCGGCTGGGGCCATTAGTTAGGGAGGAATCGATATGGGTTGCGTGTCGGGTAAAAGATCAATCCTAAAATAAATCTCCCTTTCGGGAGGAGCACCCGGTAGGTCATCTGGAAATACCTTGGGATACTCACATACCATGGGGACTGACTGAAAGATCGGGGTCTCAGATGTGGCATCCTTAACCCTAACCAAATGGTAAATACAACCCTTAGAAATCATTTTCCTGGACTTGAGATAGGAGATAAAGCGGCCTACAGGTACCGCTAAACTACCCCTCCATTCTAAAACCGGTTCACCTAGAAATCGGAACTCCACCGCTCGGGTTCTACAGTTAACAGAAGC
Source organism: Datura stramonium (assembly GCA_018107945.1). Taxonomy (NCBI): domain Eukaryota; kingdom Viridiplantae; phylum Streptophyta; class Magnoliopsida; order Solanales; family Solanaceae; genus Datura; species Datura stramonium. Next base: position 30,049 of record JACEIK010000882.1, read on the forward strand.
ATAACATGCGAACAACCAATCCATGCCGAAAATAACATTAAAATCAGTCATAGCCAATTCTACTAAGTCTGCGGAGGTAACCTTATGTGATACTGTAATGGGGAAAACTCTATATACCCGCCTCGCTACGACTGAATCACCAATCGGAGTAGATATAGAAAACGGTTCTAACAAAATTTCAGGACTGACCCCAAAGTTACTAGCAATGTAAGGTGTCACAAAAGATAGCGTAGCTCCCGGATCTAACAAAGCATAAGCATCAATATGAAAGACTCGCAACATATCCCTAACCACATCAAGCGAAGTCTCTTGCTCCTATCGAGAGCCAAGTGCATAAAATTTGTTCTGGCACTGGCCGCCGGCTGGACTAGTCGAAGCACCCTGCTTAATAGGACGTGCCACTGGAGCTGCTGAACTAGCTGCTGGAGTGCAGGCTCCACCACCCCCTGATCTGGCTGCGGTGTAATTCCTAAGCCTGTGTTCGGGTTTGCAACACCCGAAACAAGAATTTGAGCCCACCAAACACCTCTCTGGGTGGTTCTGGCCATAACTAGTACAAGATGGGAATGTGTTCTCTGTGCGCATGCTATTATAACCCCTCGAAAATGAGGCCCTGCTCCTTTGATCATCTTGAGGCCTAGATGGGGTACTAGCTAAAGATGGTGATGGTGTAATAGACCTGTGCTGGGACTGCTAGTGAGGCCCACCTCCTGGCCTCGGCTGGGAGAACCTATAGCTATCAATTTTGTCCATCTTGGCCTCTCTTTGCCTTATATGAGCTTCCTCCATCTACTGGGCATAAAGGGCTATCCGTGGGTAGTCCATATCCTGATGAAGCATGGCTATTCTGCAGTCCTTGTCAAGATACTCAGCTACTCCCTGCACGAATCTGATCACCCGCGCCCTCTGGTCCATCACTAACTCCGGGGCATAGTTCGACAGGTGAGTGAACTCAAGTGAATATTCGAGCACTGTCATCTTTCCCTGTTTGAGGTTAACAAACTCAGCTGCTTTTAATTCTCTCATCTCCCGAGGGAAGAACCTATCGAGAAAGGCCATGAGGAATTCATCCCAACTGATAGGGCCCGCTCCCACTGCCCTGCTGTCCTTCCATTGCTTGAACCAAATATAAGCGACCTGCTTTAGCTGATAAGAGGCCAAGTCAACACACTCCTCATTTGTCACCCCCATGACCTGAGTGACCTTCAAGATTCCTTCAATGAACTCGTGTGGATCCTCGTCCACCTTTGATCCCGTTACCTCAGGAGGGCTCATCCTCAAAAAGTCTCTAATCCGAGCGGCCGCTGTGTTTCCATTCTGTGGGACATGTGCAACGACCTGCTGGTTAACCTAAGCGGTCAAGGCCTATGCCAACATCTGAATAGCCGCCCGAAACTTAGCGTGGGTAGTTGCTCTAGGTCTTTGGGCTCCTAAACAGGTGGGGTTTGCTGGCGCACATGATCATTGCCACCTCCGTGGCCTTCATCATTTCTGTTCCTCCTTCCGTTTATTCTTCTGGGAGACATAATTTTCTGCAATCGCGAATAGCATGAATTAGAAGGATGGAGAGACTGTTCATCGCACGACATGGATCATGAAAGACGGGAACATTTCCGAAAATATTTAGTAGCTTCTTCGTCATAGGTGTGGCGCGCTTCACACACATGAAAAAGACTCTGCTTAACACGACTTTCAAACACCCTAGGACACGTCAAACTATGGTTCTGATACCAAGTTTGTCACTACCTGAGAGTACACCCAAATCGTAAATACGGGACGAGGAGCGCCGAGGGACCCCAAGTCAAACCCATGGCATGAGCATGTAACTAAAACATTCACATAAGGTGGAAGAATTGTCTTAATGATAATGAACTGAAAGAAAATCATGGAATAAAATATAAGAAGCAACAATACATGATCAAAACATACACAGCTGAATACTACAAATAGGTCTGAAAGCTTCTAATCATAAGTGACGGGTTGAAGGGACAAAACCCCAACTAACCCCAACATTCTGAAACAAAAAATATCCAAGATCTGAACTTAAATCCCTTGAATCATGAGGACTCACCACTGAGAACTGAGAGCAGAACTGAGAGCGAGCTAGGAGCGATGCTGAACTTGAGATCCAGATCCTGTATCATGAAACGATACAGCATAGAAAATATGTAGGTCAGTACTTGGAATGTTCCGAGTATATAAGGTATGTAGAAAAATACTTAACAACATAAGAGTTGTAGGAGTGGGACATCTTGAACATAAAGACTGAAATCATAAATATGTTGTAAGGATCAAGGTTTCCCAAAAGCATTTGTAAACCTATCATAGTCACTACATGAGAGAAAAACATTTCATAAAACCTGACTTAAGCCAAAGGAACATAATAATATATGCATTAAAACAATGATGAACATTGGTAGATTTCTATAACCAACATACCCCATATGAGCACACATGGAGCCTGACCTGTAAGCCTAATCGGGAGGCAGTTCATACCTTGCCAAGGGTGGGACCATGAAAGGAATGATGATAGTCACTGAGGAGGTCCCAAACATAACCTACGGTGGCACGTAGTTCTAAGATTCAGGGTGTAACCTCAGCTCCCAACCTACTCGGTGTTAAGTACTACTCCCAAAACATGCAATGTGCTCATAGAAATTCATACATGACACGCATGGCTAGTTAAATCGTGATAATCATATCACGCTTGAGAATTCGTAATACTAGCCATAAAATTGGGCCCGTGGGTCGGCCAAAATCATAGTTCATGAACCATAAGCAAAATGTGGCCATTGCCCGTATTTTCAACATCCTTGAAATGCTTAAATGTTATAGAAAACATGATCATAGTAACATGATAGATTGAAGACATGCTTAAAATTCATAAATTCATATTATGCTTGAGGATGCACCATAACCATGAGCCTTACCAAAAATCCTCATGATTTGGGCACCTATGCTTTTAGGGAGTTGTTCATTAATCATTGAATAAAACAATTTAAAACAACCCAATAATTCAAAACCCATGATTTAGACGTACTACTACAAGCTCATATAAATTTTCGAGGAATCATGCATTTGGCTTAAGACCCATAAAGATTTAGTAACTTTAAACATATAATTTGGGGAAGAATTGGGCATGGGTAGGGACTAAACCACCCATTCAAAACCCCACATACCTAGAATAACTTGGTTCTTAGCTCCCCTGAAAACCCCAAGATGAAAATTCGGAGAATTTGAAGAAGAGCCCTAGGATCACCTCCTACTCCCTTCTCTAACTCTTGCAAGCATCAAATGAGACTTAAAATGAGTTATTTCCACTAAAAAGACCCGGTCCCAACCTCAAAACGAAATAATTTAGGCCTTAGGGGTGTAGGAAATTATGAGAAAGCCCTTCCTAATTCACAGGAGAAATTTGCCAGGTGACCTCAACGGGCTACTCAACGACTCGTCACCCGTGACCACAAGTCGTTGTCACCTTCCGTCAAGTACAATACCTCATCATTAATTAAATTTCCACAGGCTTGCTCCCGACCCACCACATGAGTCATTGGGACTAGCCACGACTCGTGGGGTCCTATCCGTTATGTGCATTGGTCAGACCTCCCAGGTAACCCTCAATCACACCCCACGGGAGATCTGACGACCCATTCTAGCTGACAATGAGTCATTCCCACGATCATTAGCACCTCAGCCCATTCCAGCCTCCCCACGAGCTACCTAACGACTCGTGGGGGTCTGCTCATAAGTCGTCTAGTGACTCATCTTGCACTGCTACAACATTTTCCCAAATCTTTCCCCGTTTGACTCCGAGGTAAGATCCTTGGGTTCCAGGGGTATAACATTGGCCCTTCGAAAACTAATGGGACATAGAATGATCGTTGTGAGGAATAATGAGTCGTCTTGTCACTCATTGGTCCCCTGCTCAAAAATCCCTCTTCCAGGACCCCACGACTCAACCAACAAGTCATCGTGTGATACAATGACTTGTGGTGTGAGTCATTGGTTGAGAGTCCCAGGAACTCCCTTTAGTGATGACGAGTGGAAACAACGACCCATTGTAACCCACAAAGAGTTGTTGTGACCACTTGTGGTGTCAAGTTCAGTAATCCTTAGACTTGTTCCAGTGACGTTAATGACCCGACACAATGACCTGTTGGGTCTACCAAAGAGTCATTGTGTTGCCCATTGTCAGCCTTCCAAGAATTTCTATGCAATGACCACAGGAGGAACCAATGACCCGTTGGTTCATCCAATGAGCCGTGGTACCTCTCGTTGCCAGTTCCAATTAGCCCAGATCCTAGGCCTCAGGACCAATGACTGGTCCCAATGATTCATGGTCCCAACCAACGAATCATTGAGTGACCTGCTGGTCCCTATCAACAGTTTTTCCAAATTTTTCCCCAGGGATATTTTTGTAATTTCCCACCTTTTTAACCTCTAAAATACATAATTTTTGGTTATCTTTAGGGAATTAATAGGGGTAATCAATGATTACTTCACCCCTCTCATCCCCTCAGAAAATCATTTCATATGTTTCTCTCAAAAACTTTCAGAGCAAGGGCTAGGGAAGTCAATTCTTCTTAGATTCTCAAGATATTTTTCTCCAAAAATTGTTCAAGGGGTATGTGGGAATTCAACAAGGAAATTGTTCTTCCCTTGTGTCCCCAAAACCCTTTCTAAATTTTCTATCAGTTATATCCTTGTGGTTTCAAAATGTAGAAGGGGTTCAAACAAAATTCTTTAAAGATCAAGTGGAATATTATTCATGATATTATCTTCTTTATTATTCCCAATTTCTAGAGATTTTACGGAACTAGAATCTAAACTTATTTCTTTGTGTAGTAAATTAGAATCTTGCATGTTGTACTAGTTTTCCCTATGTCTTGATTCTATCAATTTTGCGATCCCCATATTGTTATTATATGTTGAAATCTTAGTCAGATGCATGTTAGTCCAATCTCAGTCAGATTATTAGCATACTTAATATTATTCAGAAATGTTAGCTGATCAGTTTGACTACAGTCTTTTCTTGAGGTTTCGGTGGTGCCTCCCAGTTATCAGTTATTAGACTCATATATCAAATTTTAGTGGTTCTTTAGACGGTTATCACACTTCTATTTAAGCAACTCTAACTAGTCTTAGAACTCTCAATTTTAAATTTCAGTTTGTTCTTTAGACGGTTACGACGCTTCCAGATAAGCAACTCTAGTCAGTCTTAGAATATCAGTTATAGAATTCGGTCTGATAAGACTCTCAGAGTACTTTCAGATAGGTATTACTGACTTAGTCTTAGGCTTGGGCCCCAGTTTCGAGCTACCAACTTAGTAGTCAGTCTAGGACTATTCTATGGGAGTAGGACTTAGCACTGAGCGAATCGGAGTTCCAGCGCAACCCAGGTTCCCAAAACAATGTTGCCACCATAGGTTATTATATTGGCCCTATGGCCCCAGACTTTTGATCACCTAGTTCATGCCTTTATACCCTGGCAAGGTATATTGGGTCCTACCGATGGGGTGTATACATTGGACTCCACGTTCAGCGCACGTGGTTATATGTCGGTTATAGACTAACCCACTAACCAGTACTGTTTTAGTTTAGCTTAGCTCAGAACAGTTTCAGCTTATTCAGTTCAGTTCATTACAGTTAGCTCAGATCAGTATGTCAGATTCAGGGCGTGTCCATGACCATCAGACAGGGTCATTTCAAACATTTCAGCTGTATTTCAGTTTTAGCATTTCAGTTGGTCATTGCATGTCATTACATCTTAGTTATTTATTCCTTTATTTTATATCTTCTTCCACTT